>UELU01147632.1:91873-113957 GCA_900490025.1 Megastigmus dorsalis
CCCCCCCCCGGTTTTTTTTTCGCCCCCGAAAAAGCATTGTCAATTACAATGCCGCGACAGTCTGTAAATGCATTGTGCTTATATGAAAAGGTGCTGTAAAGCGCGAACGAAATCGAATCTGTTGTTCAAAGTTTATAAAACTGTCAGCGAAGGAAAAAAAAGAAAAAGAGTAAAATTGAAAGCTCGGTGCATAAAAACATTATGCAATTCGTGTAAAAATGTTCAATCGTCAAGCTGATTCGATTATGGGATTTGCTTTTTACAGATTCACGGGAGCTTATTAAAATTCAAGGAATTCGGAATGGCGAATAGTCTAGATAATTAGTTCAATGTAATAGCGTTAAACAAAATTCTATCAACAAAAATCAATAACCTGTACAACTCATCAAAACTTTTATGTATCGCTGCATTCATATCGCAACAACTATAATTATGTCAATTACAAATTTATCTGCACAACTAATTACTGTATCCGTCAATTCTGACATCCAATAACGAAGAAGGTTAAACATTCAACGAACCGTTACTTTCAATTCGCAATACGCAATATAACCCCGGTATTCTCATGGCAAACCTCGAGCTTGTGTATACACATCCATGGTAACCTATAGATGGAGCGTATATTAAGCGAACCAATAAATATTGACCTTACGCTAGCCGTACACCGTAAACATCGCGACTGCCTCTCCCCGCAAACCTTATCGCAATCATAATTCAAGAAGTATCGCTCCAGATGGAACGTCTATCAAACGTCCCTCGAGACAGCGAGAGAGAATGAGAGAGAGAGAGAGAGAGAGAGAGTATCTCGGTTACGTTGGGGCGCCATCTTCAGCTCTCTCTCACCTACATACACCATACCAGGGTACAAACAATGTCCGGGAGTCGAAGCACCGAAGGACCAATCGAAGCGTCAGCGTTTCATAAAGATCGGATAAATGCGAGGCGCTCCGGCTGCGTGATCTAGAGCACGGGAGCACCAATAAAGCAAGACGTTAGGGAATAACGCTTGTATCGCTGATATCTCGGTGATTTTGGATTTTCCACGTGCAAGGAGTGTCGATTGCGTTGAAAATATATAAACTTTGAAACTTGGAAGCTTGATTGATTAAATGAATGTAGGGAACATGGAAAAAATGATGTAATATTTTTGTTTATATGTCGTGAAAGAAAACAAAAATAACTATACGATAATGAAGTAAGCTTCTTTAGTGAATAAATAATTTCGTTCGCATGAATAATTTTTCAAACGCAAATAAGCACGCCACAGCCAAAGAGCGTTATACCACGGCTTCTCTTTCAGTCGCACGTATAAAGTAGCTACAGCGCGCTCCATCAAAAAGCCGCACATCGTGTATGCACAAGTAACTCGCTTTTCCGCGCGGCCGAAAATAATACACATAGAATAATAAAATCTTATTCGCATCAAGCCTCGAATAAATTATTTAACAATGTAAGCCCCGACGAAACAAAATCAGCTCAAGCCTCCAAATGAAAATCAGAGTATGTACACTACCAAACCTAATTCCAATGTGACACTGACAAGATTATTAAAAAAAAAATAGAAAAAAAAAAGTACATAGTCTCGCATTTCGATTATTCAACCGTCGTGTGTATATTGATCTCGGAAATCGACACCTCGTTCGGCACTGACGTCGCCGCGCTGATATATACAATTGTGCACGTATCAATATATCTGCCTATATATCACGGACATTCAATATTATATTATATACATTGTGCACATATTCGTTGAGTAGGCTATCACTGCCGGGCCAAACTGATTTGAATTTAATTAGCTTCCGAGGCGCCAGCGGCTCCTGCTGCTGGGGCAGCGCTCGCATATAGATCGAACAATCGCGCCGCGTCCGTATAATTGTGTATACATGCACCATCCGGCCGCAAAAAGCTAATCCTCTCTGCGCCAGCTCCATGCGATGGATTATGTATATATATACACACGCCGCGACACACAGGCCAAGACACAGACCGATCGTCCTCGGACAAAAAGCATCTCGTTATCTCCGATAGCACTCGCAGAGTCTTGCCCCAAAGAAAACACTCCCTCCCACAACTGCATAAATGCAGAGAGAGAGAGAGAGAGAGAGAGAGAGCCGGCGGCAAAGCGAGCTGCCCGGTGTGTTATCTCATCTGCGCCTAGCCGAGCCTCGGCCGATTCTATTACAGATTAGTATAGAGCTCGCGCGCGCGCAATCAAAGCCCAGGAGGGTTGAACGGGGAATCCGTACGCGCAATCAGCAGGAGTACGCTTCGCTGGCCGCGAGCAAATCCACGTGTATGCGTCTGTGTACATGTGTCTGTGTGTGTATACAGAGGTGGAGTGTGTCTCGCGGTCGACACTCGGACACGCGACCAAACTCCTCTTAGTCTTTTTCGCCGTAGCTCTTTTCTCCTCTTTTTCTCTCTGCTTCGAAAATCTCTGGTTCTGAGCTCCCGATTTACGAGATGGTGTGTGCGTGTGTATGTGTGGGCGACGGAACACGGTTACAATGCTACTCGTTCGTGATTGTAGCTCAGTCAAATTCGCGGTAGAGATCTTGCATATTGTTTTCGTTTATTACGGCATTGTTTTCAATGACGACCACGCATGGAAGTCTGAATATGTAGAGTTTTATGGCGGTGGTTTGATGATGGATGCACGCTGAACGCAACGTGTCTTGAGCTTTTGATTTCAATTTGTAATATTAAAATATTGTCGAACTTATTTGTCGACAAAAAATATTGTGGGATTACTATCATTTAATTCAATTTAAGTTAATTGTGATAAATTACAAAGTGAATTTGGTCTATAGATGATAGAAGACGATGTTTAAGTACAATATTGGATTGATTTATTAAAATGTATTTGATCCCTTTTGATTTTCTGTGTATAACTAAAGAAAAGTAGTTTATTTATCCTTACTTTAGTATAACGACGTCTAAAATTAGTATTTTCTTCCGAATGTATATATGTATACCTGTAGCATACAAAACAAGATTTATTTTTATCAAAGGGATAACTTTATTAGTCTAAATTCATAGAATATTTTTTTCTATTTCTTATAAAGTAAATATTTATTCAATATGAACCTGATCAAGCAGATCTGAAATTATATTACCCACGAAATTCATTCTTATGTTTACATAATAATTTATGTGAGCACTATAATGAAAGAGGAACTTTAAATCAAATAGATTGAATTCCTAAGATAAAACACGTATCGATTGAACACTCAATACAATTGAATACACATAGATAAGAAACAAAGTTAAAAAAGCAGATAAGATCAATAATACATTGTAAAATGCGTTACACAAATTAAATTATTATACGCGCTATCCACTCGCATAAATAAATAACGAGTCTCGTCATATCGCGAATATAAATTTTTCCTAAATGCACTAAATTAAGAGTGGATTATTTTTAAAAAGCAGCATATTCTTCCTCGTTTATATTTGCATTATAAATACAATTAAATGGCGCATTGGTCATTTCCATAAATAACGCGAACTGTGCGAGTTTTCAGATAAACGGTATATATTCATAACGCCGCAGCAGCATGAAAAAGCGCACAATTTGGATAATATCTCTTAAAAAAAAATGAGCGCGTTGCATCTATTATATAACTGATTAATTTAAATTTCGTACACAGCAGGACGGAGGGGGCGAAAAGCGCGCGGGTAAACAACAGGAGCAGGCGAGGGACTATGCATTTTATGACTAACTATTAGTCGCACCTGTTAAAGTAAATTATACGCGGCGTGGAATTTTCAAATTTAATTAGTCCAAAACTTTGCATTGCGTCTCTCGCCTCCCCCCCCTGGCCACGATTTAAGCTATCAGTAAAATTTGACGACCCACCAATTTATATAAAAACAACATGACTCGAGGCCCAATAAATTAGCATAATAAGTTCTAGTAGTTAATCTGTGATTCTTGCGCAACCCCGCCAGTCGTTGATCTCATTAACATCGAAATAATACACAGCCAGACTGACGGCAGAAAAAAAACGCTATATATCCAATTAAAACGGTGTAAAAAAGACAAACATCGCGTCGTGCGCGATCCAATGACAATAAATCGAGACATTTTTTTATAATTAACTCCGTCGCGGCTTCTGTATACGGCGTTATGCAAACTCACACTCTCGCTCCCTCTCCGCCGTCGTCGTGTATTTCCGATCCTTAATAAAAAAAAAAGCCAGAGAGAGAAGGAAATCGATAACCGATGAAAAATATGAGTCTCCCAGGGACTGAGCCGCTGTACAGCCAGTCGTGCATATACGTATAGGGAGAGAACGCGAATTTGAGAGACTCTCTCTCTTTCTCTTCGCGCACGCCGTTAATTATACAGATAAGAGGTGGGAAAACGCGCGAGGCTTCGAGGTTCTCTGCGGTGTATTAGGCGCAATCGGTCCGGCTCGATCTTGTTCTCCTATTCCGCGCATCTGCCGCCCCTCGATGCTCTCTTTCTCTCTCTCTCTCTCTCTTTTTCCTCGGCCTCTACTGTACCTCTGTTTCATCTTCCTATATACATATGCCTTTTTCGCCATTTCGCGACAGACACTCGCTATATGTATACACACATATATGTGTACATATATGTAGGTATATAATAACGCGGCGGCGGGATGAGGGAAACGTGCTCTATCTGGTATGCGCGCTGATGTCTCGCCGCAGCGCTCTCCTGTAATCTTTTACTCGCTCGCATGCGGATGCACGACGACTACTGGCAGCATCCAGATGGGATATGTAGGACGTAAAATGGTCGATCTTTCTCTTTCTAACTGCGAGAGTACCGCTGTTATTGTAATACCTCCCTCTCTCTCTCTCTCTCTCTCCCTCTCTCTACACTGAGCTCTGTGCGTCCGGGGAGAGGGTGGAGGTTTATTGATCATTTCTCAGAAATCTCTCGGTAAAAGAGTGCACTTCGACGCTTCTTTTATCACGGTCCGCTTGTGTATGTCTGCGTGTCTACGTCTCTGTCGGGTTGGTGTGTACTCTTGCGACCTTTTTTTATTGCTCAAAAATTCGATTTTCGTGCTTTTATATTCATTTGTCGGACTTTGAGCAGCGGTCGCTTCGCTCTTATATGCATAACAGTGGAAAAAGAGCGTGTGAGAGAGAGAGAGAGAGAGAGAGAGAGAGAGAGAAAGTGGGAGTCAGGAGCTAAGAACGTGAATTTAAGCATCCGTTATTCGTCATTTCATTCGGCTATAAATGTATGACCTGTGATTGCGCGTGTCACGGGAAAATTTATACCCTCCACCCAAATGCTGAATCTTTATGTGCGTGCGTGATGAAACTGGATAAATCACAAATTTTTATTTCTTTTGCCTATGCATATTATTATATACGTATATCTACTTTTAAGGAAAAAGCAAAAGGGTGCAGAATGAAAGAGGTACTTTTTTGTCGAAGGATAAATGGGATTAATGTTGAAGGAGGGAGATTAATTCGAACTAATGAAGTTTAGGGTTCAATGTAAAAAAAGGTGAAACAGTAAGACTGTCGAGCATCGTACAAGGTTAAGGCATGGAAAAACTTTGCTTCACAAGGACACAATGTATACACCTTAATCAATTGAACGCTCAATTGCCGAAAAAATATTCACCACAGAATATCTTTAAATATATTTACAAGCATTACCTCCTTACAATCCTTCTTAACAGCATTCCGTTATTGCCCACCACAGCTGCATACATATACAAAAGCCAATTTCCCCGATATCGGAGGAAAAAAGTCGCGATTATTCTCCCGGTCTTATATCAATATTCTCTAATAGACAAACAGACAGTCGAAGCTTCCTCGTTCATTGAATAAAAATTTTGGATCGACTTCCAATTAAGATTCCCGTCTCACATACAAAATGAGGCAGGAAAATAAATGCGCGGAGAGCAAGAGAGGGAGAGCGAGAGAGAGAGAGAGAGAGAGAGAGGAGAGGAGAGAGTCGGACGGTCCGTGCAGGGAATTCATTTACGAGCGGATTTACGATATAACGAACGGCGCTCACGGAGACGATAAGCGCGTATCTCGCATTAACTTTAAGATTATCTTACTCAGAAGTAGAGAGAGAGAGAGAGGGGGGGAGGAGGGGGAAGAGAGTATCACCAGCTCCTTTTATTTTTTACTCCATAACGCACTACGTCCTCACTTTACACACCGCAGCATCTTTCCCCCCGGTTTTTCATTTTAACGAGCGCATGTGCGGGACTATACGAGAATTATACATTCGAGCGAGAGCATGTGTCCCGAGTGTCTCTCTCTCTCTCTGCGTTAGGTTTAATGAGAATTAGCGTGTAAACGTGCTGCGAGAGGCTCACGCGAGGTTCCGACGTTTCGGATAGATTCATGAAATCTTGCGCTGCAGCGGCGACGGCCACGGCAATGGGTAGCGGCTCTGCGGCAATGGGGAAGGCGCGTGCGAGTCGTGACGATGGCCGATCGTAAAGATTCCAATTAGATAAAAGGCTTAACTAGGATGCCTCTATTTGCCCGATTAATTACGGTAGTCGTCGCTTCGGTATTTGCTCTCCTGACTCCTTTTTCATTACCATGGCTTGCCCTCGTCCGGTATGTACATAAACTATACCGCGATTCCATTTATGTAACGAATGTTTGCGGATAACTCGCTTTCCTGCAAATAATCGTCGATAATCAATTTTTGCACCGATATAAAAAAAAAGTATAGAATAATTTCTAGCCATTTTTTTTTACTTAATTACAGAAATCAATCCTAATAGGTTTTTAACTAAACAAAACATATTTCTCTATAATTAATAGCATTACTTTAAAGAAATTAAGTAGCAATTTTTTCTGTGGTGAAACTTCAATTTATTTCAAGAATTCAAGTCCGATCAACATAAATATACAATGAATAAGCTCGGATTTATAAATCTAATCCATTGGATCATTTCAATTCTACACCTTTCCGCACATAGGACCTTTTTATATCTATAAAAGTCATTTTCTACAAGTGTTGAGAAAGCCAAGATTTAGCGCTTATTCGAGATTTATAGCTCATTAATAATTCGCGGCGGAATTTGCTAATTGAATAAAAAAAAATTTTATCACCTTTTTCGGGCTAGTATACAGGAATCTATTTTAAAAAAGGCGTACAGTCGCCCATTCAACCCACTCCGTATGGGACCTCTTTTGTACAAATGGAGCTGAGCGAGCGAAATGATCTACGGCGTCGCGGACCGAAAAGGTAAAAGATTGGGCAAAATATCGATCACTACACGACTACACACGTATAAATATATAGGTACTCGTAATCAAGGCTAAGTCGCAAGAGATATAAAGAGAGCAGTTATGACGAGAGAGAGAGAGAGAGAGCAAGCGGGCGGTACGAAGGGTGGATCGGGATAAAGGAGAGAAGATGGAGGATAGCGGACGCGTGAGGGATCGCTGTAATGAGATCTTTAACATTCCTCGAGGAACAGGTCCTACTGTCCCACATCCTCCGGGATCCCGAAAGCGTCTGCTTTCCCTCTTCCTCCCTTGTCTCTCTCTCTCTCTCTTTCTCCCGTGTCAAGCAAGATCTGTCACGCGCATCCCACAGGCTCTCTGTACCCTGTCTTTAATTCTACGCCGTGTAGAGTAGATCTCGCGCTCAGGGCCCTTCTCTCCTGTCTTTTCGCTCCGACTCGAGTACCCGGGAGAGATGCTGCTGCTCCCTCTACCGCTGGCTGTTGCTGCTGTCGCTAGTTATTCCTGCCCTATACTCCTGCCTTTTCTGGTCCCCGGACGCACGATATCGAGATCACACCGACGGATATGCACTTCAATATTCATGCTGTAGGACTAGGCTCGAGCTCCACTGCTCCTGCTCCTGCTCCTGCTGTTTCCTAGAATGCGCGCCTTGTAAATTTAATGGGTCGAAGCCCTCGAACGTGTGTGTGTGTGTGTGTATACTTGGTCGGTCGCTGATTGTTACAGCGTTATAGCATGTAGATGAATTAACGGCTGCTTTATTGCGAAAAACTTGGCGGGTTTTATAATGATATAGTAACACAGTCTTATTATAATGCGAGTAGTCTGTATATCTGTATAGATTGCCGCTGCTTCGTTGAGCTGCCATGTATATAACCATTGCGTGACTCGGACGATTAAGAGAGCGTTTTCTTTCAAACTTGTAACATTGTAAGTGCTGCATATATATTTCTGCCTCATAAATAGTTGCTGTCGCTATAGGATTCAAATGCGAGGGAAGCATATACGAGAAGAAATTAAATCTTCATTCTACGTTCCATCGCGCGAGAAGATAAACGTTAATTTGGGATAATCATTAAATTAAGACGTAACAATGAATTTATAGTGTTTATAAAGTGCTTATCGCAAAGTAGATCCAAATGGAAATAGCCACAGCAGTCGATGTCTTCAAAGTGAATAAAGTTCTCTACGACACCGCGCGCGCTATCCAAGGCGAGTGTAATACATTCGAGTCCGCGAAACGTGAGTATATTTTCAGAGTTTGTTTACAGAAGAGAGGCAATCCTTCAAAAAGAAAGAAAAAGATCCGGGGTACGCTATATACACACATATATATATAAACAAAAAGACCAGTCTATACAGTTTGACATCTCATTTCTCGCGGTTTGAGTTCGTCGGCTTCCAGCTGTGGATCGCCTTTGAAATTGATGATATTATATACCCGGGGTATATAAGAGCCCAGGGGCTTCGACCGCTGCCTGGTCACTGTACGAAAGTGTAAACTAAATCAAGCGGAGGAATCCGTTGCGTCATGCACCATCAGATCGAATGTATACATATATGCGCGCACGAGCGATGGCCAGTATTCGTTTACAGTGGATTGAACATTGTCGGATATATGGGGAGAGGGGCAAAGCCACTAATATTAGTCGAATGGCATCCGTCTCGTAACAGTTAAACCTTCACAAAGAAATCGAGGCGAGAGATTATGTGCGTATAGGTTAAATAAACTATTCGATAATTCAGGAGAAGGGGCGATTTGAATTCTAGTGGTGCCAAAATAAATTCTTTTAATTGTGGCTACGCCAGATAAGTCAAGTGGGAAATTCCATCTTTCGATTGCCTAAAACTAACATGTGCTGGATCTGAATTTCTTGGAACAATTAGGTTTATGTAAAGACTTGGATTTGTTTTGCTGATAGTTTGCTAGGTCAGTCGTTTATTGCAGGCTTCAATGTTGAAAGGTGTTATGGATACGGAACGTGAGATAAATACGAAAAATTTACTCATGCATAAACTTGTATAATAAAAGAGAAAGATGACCGGATATCTAAAAGATTAGTTATCGATATTTTTTAAAGATAATTATTGTCTAATATCTAAATTAAATGGATAATGTAAATATTGTATACTTTAAAGTACTCGTGTGCAAGCTTCTGAAAGATATTTTCTTGATCAAATTAACTTTGAAGCGTAGGAATGTACATAACACGGGCTGAGCCGAGGAGATATTAAAAAATTAAAGTATGCCTTGTAAAACATAGATTCAAAATTTTCTAATAAAACGAACTTACCTAAGATTTAACAGTAAAATAAAAAGCTTTTCAAAATTATGAAAATTCTATTAAATAGATAGACTTTAAAGTTTTCCTTTTATTTAACGTCCGGGTATTGGGTACTTTACCTTAATAAAGGCATAGCAGAGAAATAAAAGTAAGGCAAAAAAGGTACGAGTATCGGAAGGAAGAAGAGATTGAGTGGGCGAACGAGAGAAAAAAGGCGTGTTCCGCACACAGACATTAGGAAAGAGAGAAAGAGAGAGAGAGAAAGAGAGAGAGAGAGAGAGAGAGAGGGAGAGAGAAGAAAAGATGTATGGGCATCGATGATTTTCGTCCTTGAACGGCGTGGACTGGCAAGGCGGTAAAATGCGAGTTCCAGTCTGCTGCCCCCCATCTTTCGAGCGTTATAAGAGCCGGAACGTGCAGGTATTGTGCGCGATATTTTCAGATACTGTTGGATTCTTATTGTTTATTTGGGTCGATGCACTTTCGCTTAATGGATTTTTCCCACCTATCGTGGAATTCGCAATTAATTTTTCTTATTAATCTATAAAGAAATGTCACAGTTTTCTCAATCATTCGTTTTAAATAAATTTCATCCTATTATTTAATTCACATTTATGATAATACTCAAATCCTTGAGTGTTTCACTCAAGTACACGTATAAACACGTGAGAACAATGGTAAATGTTCGATCGACAAAACGTGTCAAAAGAGCAAATCAACCCCTCGCCGCACATCGATCGCGCGAAACTGCTTTGTAAAGCTCAAAGTGGATGACCTGCGGTTTTAGAGTGTACTATCAACGCGCGAAGGTTTCGATTGTAATGCCTTCGCATTATTGTGCCATTGTATTGTAGGAGCCACTAAAAATGAGAGCATAAAAATTTTTAAATCGCTCACTACAAAAGGCTGCTCGAGCACCGCTCGTATTTCAAAAGTGGCAGCGCGGAGTAAATAAATTAATATCGTGACACTTGGCGGACAAAAATATTTTCAGACGCAATAGGAGCTCCGCGGGTATTTAAAAGTAATAACTGTACTCGGCTGTCTTTGGAATATTATTATAATAAACAGCGCGCAATTTCAAGTGACATTAGAAAATTTAAATATGCTTACTTAATTTGAATATGTTTCGTTTTAAGTATGTGCGAGTGGTTAATTTTTTGCGGGTTTGCGTGTCGTTGCGAGAGTAGACTTGAAATTATGAATAGCGGACTAATGTTAATTGTGACCTACATATTTATAAATATATATATTATTATAAATATATATATTATAAAATATGTTTGAAATAAGTTTAACATAATAATAAACTAATCTACGTAATTTAATAAATGAATGGTCGTAAACGTCGATTGTGTAACTTACGAGTCGAAGAGGATTGTGGGAAATGGATCATTTTCATAACTCACCTGTAACATACAAGAAAGAATTTTTATTAATAAAATGTCAATATTAAAAAAAATAATACGGATATAATTTATATGTGCATTTTTTACGGATATAAGCTTTTTTAAAGTTATTTTTCAAGATAAATACCGAGTATATTTTTCTGTACAATATTTGTTTTCCAAGAGACTTATACATTTTATATAAAGCTTCTGAAGTAGATAAATTAGGGTACATGCGTTGGGGCTTTCAAATACATATTTCCTATCTCTATACGTATTATTGTATATTATATGCATGTAATAAATCAGTAATGTAATAAAATTAAAAAAAAGCCTTATAGACAATTTAAAAAAAAAACGAAAAGATATTCGTTTAAACTTTGAATAAACTATTGTATCCGAAGGTTTTAAAAAAAAAATATATCTTCTCTTCTTCGAAGCATCGCATCAACAGATTCGTGGATAAAAACGCTTGGAAAAAGCGTAAGCCGTGAAGAAAGCACTCTCAAAAATCCCTTAAAGGAACGAAAATAAGCGTAAAAACGAAAAACCGAGCAACAGGGTATGCGTCGCTCTTTTCCTCTCTCTATTCTTTCCATTTAAAATCTTCATTACCCGCGGACGGACTATTTTAATCTCATTTCTCCGTGCCTCTTTTTAATCCTCTTGCCTAATCCCACGATGTCGATATACGCCTAATCTTTCCCTCTTTAGTCCGCGGCTGTGTGCGCACTTCAAAGGTCGAGGAAAGCGAGCAAAGCAAGAGTGCCAAGATACCTGAAATCTGGTTTGGAATCGCTGGAAATCATTATAGGACTTGCCGGAATTATTTTTAATAACCGCTGATCAAAAGATAGGCATACCGTACTAAATCTTACTTAAAATACGGTTACTGCGAAAATTAAATTAAATCTCGAAAAAGTTCGGATTTAAAATTTTAAACTTCAAGCATTAAAAATCTTTTTTTAAAAATGTATCTCTTATCTTTTCTTCTAAAAAAAATAGTAGGAATTATTAAAATAACTATTCTAAAATGTAGTGTATACATAAGGAGCGTCCGAATGATGAAACACGTAGCAAACTTTACAAACACTTGTTTCATCGTTCCAAAGCCAGCGACCAAAGAGCAGGAAGATCGCCACTGCTAATGGTACACCTCGAAATTCGCTCCTAAACGAACAATAAAAAACGCCAAGGTTCTCTCTCTTTCTCTCTCTCTCTCTGGAGAGCAATCACTCGAGCTTATTATATATAATACACGCAGGGTAGAAAGACCGTGTAGCGCCGCAGAAGCGAAAGTGAAATAGCCCCTCGGCATGACCACTCTCTTCTATGGAAACGCAACCTGGATCAAGAGATCAGTAGTAAAGTGGAGGAGGCAAACTCGCTCGCGCGCGGTCGGCGCGATAGCTAGTGCAGAGTCGAGAGAGAAGGACGAGAGTGTAGGTATCACGTATATATACACAGACGCACGCGCGGGCGGACAGTCGAGCGAGGGGAGAAAGAGATCGAGAGTGCACGAGAGGGAAGACAGGTACGAGTGCAGAGAGAGAGGAGAAGAAGAAGAAGAGAGGCAGAAGCGAGAGTGAGAGAAGAGAGCAGAGAAGAAGGCCGAACGATGGGCACGTATGCGAGTGCGATGAGGAGGCACGAGGAAACGGAGCAACAGAGTGCAACGTTTGAGGCCTTCGCGGTACCAGGAGAGCAGGAGTTAGCGCTGCTGCTCTGTTATACACACATACCGCTTTCTCTCGCTCTCTCTCTCTATCTCTCTCTCTCTCTCTCTCTCTCTCTCGGCTGCTATAGCACGTGGCCATGCACAGCGGATGCCCGCGCACACATGCACGAACGACAAGGAGCAAGAGAGAACGAGAAGAAGAAGGAGAAGGAGAAGAGAGAAGACTGCACGCATGCGACTGTGCGGCGGAGAAAGAAGGACGCGATATATTGGGTCGATGCGAGCTCGAGCAGGGCAGAGATATATAGAAGAAGACTTGGTGGATGTGTATAAAGGGGGAAAAGTCGTAGCAACAGGTTGTTCGGGGAGAGAAAGAGAGAAAGAGAGAAAGGGGGAGAGAGAGAGAGAGAGAGAGAGAGAACTGGCGAGACGACGACGACGATGTCGAGGGGGGGCTAGGCTGCGACCTCGTGAGATTTCATCGGGGTCCGCACGCTCTTTCTCTCCTTCTCTCCGGCACACCGTGTCATCGACTGGGCTCTATTATACGCATGTGTGTGTGTGTATGTGTATGTGCGTTTGCCGCGAGAGAGCTTCGAAAGATTCGAGCGCGAGCCTCTAATTTCTATCCCCTTTAGCTCCGGGGACCAAGAGAGAATACATACGCATACCTGTGTATATGTATGTGTATTTTCTCTCTCTCTCTCTCTCTCTCTCTCTTACTCTTTCTCTTTCGACTCTCTTTTCAGCGGAACCAGAACGAACGTGCCGGCATGCGTACGTGATCTGGCTTTGTTCGGGGAATGTGGCTCGAAAAAGAGAGAGAAAGAGAGGGAGTATATCCGTGGGTTCTGCTCTCTCTTTTTTTATCTCTTTATATAGGGTAGAAAGGAAAGAGACAGAGAGGGAGATAACTGGTGCGGAGTAATTGTATCGAATTTATTTTTTCAGCTACGAACCTGTTAATTGATTAAGCTGTGTGCAAGGAGAGAACTGTGGGGATCTTTTTTTGGCCCAACTTCGTGGCGGCTGGCTGGTGGCGATTCAATTTTAATTGAATCGATAAAATAGCGGTACTCTTATGTGTTAAATATTATGGTACAATAAGCTGCCGATGCGAGCGAGACTTGTGAATTTAAATGAGTTCTATATAGAAGATAAAAATAAGATTAAGGTCAATTCTCGCGCTCGAAGCAGCTTGGGAGAAAAGATGAACAAAATCAGTGGAGAAAAAACCGTGTGCTTTCGTTAAAATTCATTGTCAAGCCACGCAGCTTTTATACTTACTAAGAAATGAGCTTAAAGCATCCGCCTTCAAAAACGCATCAAAGCTAATCAAAGCCAAACGGTTATAAGTTAGTTCGCAATTGACTTGGCTTCCTCTCTTCTCTCGAGACCAATTGTCGTTTAATTAGGAAGCGGAGAGAAATCAGTCTGCGCGCGCGGACTCATAATAACGCTTCGCATACACGTCTTTTCTAAAGAGATTCACCCGAGGAGTCTAATAGCTCAGAATCAACCCTCCCCCGTATCTTCCATCCACATCATCAACAAAGGATTAACTGTGTTATAGGAGACTCGCCGTACGTGCAGCCAACCGAGGACTTTGATCTAGCTCCATAGGAGTATCTCGTGACAACTAAAATTATGAATCCCCTAAAAACGCTATATTTCACGTTTGTCAGTTATTAATGATTAATCTTGATGGTTCACATATGGCAAAAAGAAATCTTCAATAAGTTACAATGACTTATCAAATTTAAAATATGAGATTGTGTTTTTGAAGATTCACTTATCCAATACAGGTATATGCATGTAGACAAGGCATTCATAAACTAAATTTCCCTGTCGTTATTCGCTTCCAATCCATAAATTCAAGAATACGCCAAGCAGCTCTAATGGACCCTGCCCCCCATATTGCGGTGGTCGAGTTATGCCCGCAAACACATGTATCGACATTATCGATGAATAGATCCCGCAAAAGAATATACATCAAGATGTCCGCCAGTGCATCTTCATAAGCTTAGTATCCGACAACGAGAGCATCGTGTTACAGCATCAGCAGCAGGAGCAGCAGTAGCAGCTCTCGTCGTTTGTTACTCAGCTACAGCTACCCGATCGCTCTACTCTATACGAACCGAATGTCTACTTGCTGCTGCTGCTACTCTGTTCTCTCCCCCATATAATACTTGGCATGCACAGAGACAGAGAGAGAGAAAACTCGCGACCGCATCGCTCTCAAGCCCCATGGATGTGCACTGCACCTTCCGCGATATTTCGCTCCGACCTCTTTAGTGTCGTGGGGGTGGATGCGAGGCACTTGTTAGGTACACTCCACCTCTTTCTCTCTCTCTCTCTCAACCCGCCGCTGCAGTACTCGATGTGCGGAGGGCGAGAGAGGCCCGTAATTACCATGATCAAACAATGCCACACGGAGAATTGCGCGTGTTCTGGCACACTGCAGCTCCCCTATATCTATACGCGTCCACGCGCGCGCGTGTGTGTGTGTGTGGAGACCTCGTGTCGCGATATCTCGCCAGCTACACGCGAGCGCACGGGGTTATGGCTCCTGCTCGCTCTCGCGGTTCTATGCGCGCCGCCCGGCTATAAGGGGCTAACAAGGCATACCTCATATTACCTCCCTGTGCGTGTGTCCCTCTCTCTCTCTCTCGCGCCCGCGCGCGTTCTCTCCGCATTGTTATATATGTATTACGAGCTGCAGCCTTGAGGGCATAGAATCGATTGCAGTCTCGCGCTTATAGCTCCAGCAGCGCTGCACACTGCACACGTTGCACCGTGTGTATACACATCGTACTTTGACGGGACACGCAAACTGCACGCGCGCGCGCGCGCACTGTAATTATCAAAAGCAAGCCCCCGCGAAAGAGAGATTCAACGAAACACGCCCCCGTATTATATATGCTGCAATAAATGAGCCTTGGGCACCGCGTGGACGCTGCATATACGAGGGCTCGAGTAAACAGTTGGGAGTATGAATTTTCGCGGAACAGCTCTCTCTCTCTCTCTCTCTCTCTCGATGTTTGTGTCATCGCGCAAAATACTCTCGGGGGCGGGGGGTAAAGAACGAACAACGGGATCGCACCTATTGTGTAGACGCAGGCGTGCGTGTGTGCAGTGCAGTGTATTGTGAAGGGTTGTGCGTGCGAATCGATCTAAAGAATCGACGAGTGTATAAGCGCGCCCGTTCATTTAGCATACAAACGAGGAGCTTATATAGTCGTGTTGCGTTATGCGATGGTGTGTGCAGGATTAGTAGAAAACGCGTGGTACCGGTCGAAGAGAAACCAGCTGCTGCTGCGGTTGTTGAACGACGCGACGAATGGGTACTTGCCGTCGCCGCTGCCGTTTCTGCGTAATGAATCGCTGTGCCTTTTGGTCTTTCGCGCCTGATTAACGCACCTTGTGCATGTGCACACGCGAGCGACGTTCGGTGCGAGTGCGCGGTGTTTCGCAGAGAGAGAGAGAGAGAGGCGACGAGTACCCGTATCGAGGGGTTCGTTTGACGACGGCTCTTAGCAAGTGAAGCCAATTGTTTTTTCCAAACGTTTGCGACACTATATATATGCGCGTATTGAAAAGTCGTAGTTCTTTTCCGTCTTGTGTAATAAATTAGCATTAGGTGCGCGACGATTGACAGCTGTAAAAGCAAAAATGTCGCTTTTAAATTGCCAATTTAATTATACCGTTAGCGCTGGAGTGCGAGAGTCATTTATTTCGTAAAAGATTTAAAGTAGAATGATTGAGGCTTACATCGTCGACTGATGTGCATGCTTTATGTACCCTGAGAAGTGAACGGCTATAGCATTACAAGTGTAACTAGATCGTGGAGGAAAATGATAAGTGTTTAACAGTGTAATTGCATCGTGTAATGAAACATGCCGAGGTACATCGTAATGCCACTGATTAATTACGAGCAATCTGTAATATTTTCAAATACTCATCGAGTCGTATTTTTTTCGCTATATACAAGACAAAAATTTAATTGGAGCCGAGATAAGACAAGCGTATACGTGGACTGCACGCGCTTTTTCTAACATGTGTGGCTCTTTGGTCTCGGGAACACCGACCGAAATAAATTAATGTTTTCTTTAAAATTGTGTGACGGAGCACACTGCTTAGATATCGGACAGGGGGTGATGGTCGGGGAGAGGGGATCTGATGTCATTGTATACACAGCAGCTCAAAATCCGGCGTAACCTTGCCATAATATTTATGCTAGTCTGGCGGTGGCGGCGTTGCGCCAAATCTCTCCACGGCAGGCTACTCCCAACTACCGAGCTCGGCGCGCTAACTCACCCATACTTATACCCAGGGATTATTCGCGCGGAAGAGCTGCGATAGGATTGTTGAAATGCTGATCGGAAAAAAAAGAACTACCACGCTAACACCGCCTACGCCGCCGTCGCGTAAATTGTAACGCGGGATCGATTTTCCATCTTCCTAAGTTTTCCTGCGATTTTATTTTTTTCTTATTTTATGTTCTAATATATACTGTGCGCCATTATTTATTACCGATGGTGCGCATATTTTTCCCCGTTTCGTGACTCTCGGTCTATTTTTTTTTCTTTTTTCATGTATAACGGTTCTGATGCTTTTAGTTGATTGATTGAAAACATGGAGGTGGCAGGGAAAGCTCAAAACAATAGATTTTTCGAAAATACTTGGAAAAACCGAGCGAGGAGTTTTTGAATGTGAAGAATTGAAATAATATGTAAGATCAATATTCTTTATGAACATTATTGGTATCAATTTTTTAAATTATTCATACTATAAAGTATGGAATGGAAAGAAGATACAGTCCAGACAAAACTGACGAAATTTTTAAATACAATTCCACAGTACCAATTATAAGAAGCCGATCTGTATATCATTTAGATGGAACGTTCCATTGTTATTGATTATCATGAGTAAGCGAACGTTACTGCTTACATCTGCCCGCGTGCGCATAATTGAATGCACGGCTTGGGAAATGCACAATAAAATTTAATGGATGAAGTATGGCCGATGATACACGCCTATTGTACTCGAAGCTAAAATACTGGGGCTTATCTCTTGATGTATCAATTAAGAACATGCATATATCGAAGCCAATTACATTTTTATTCGATCATTTCCTGGGGCCAATGTGGGATTCATGAGCAATTTAAACAAAAAAAATCAAGCCCCCTTTCACAGAATTTCAGCTATGTTTTACGGCTTGCCGATACTCGAAATCAATTACAAACAATCGCGATGCTCGCAACATTTTCCGACTAGATCGACAAACCGATATAATTGAATTATGTGAAAACTAGAACTAGAACTGATCTTTTAACGCAGCACACATATACAATGCTACTATTATCTGCGTATCTGATACGTTTCACTACTCACGTTCCCTTTCGTACAATTTAACGTTGGATAACTTGAACAAACAATAGTCGTCGTATAAAAAGTAAAAGAAAGAAAAAAAAAAATCTATTGCAGAGCTGCAGCATTCGAGTAAAACGACTGAAACATCGGCTTGCACGCGAGGGTCGCTTACTACTACAGGAGCGCGGGAGGGATCGCAATTCGTAAAAGCATCCTTCATGGCCCTGTCCAATCCAATCGAGAGACTTCCGTATATCCATCCTCCTAAAAGTTTTGAAATCCGACTTCGCGTTCGCTTTCCCATATCCTCCCCGCAGCAGTGCACAATTTTACAGCGAACCTACACACACACACACACACACACACACACGTGCGGATATAGCATATATATAGCTGTTGTTTTACCAGAAGGCATAAATATGCCTCGGGTCTCCTCGTAAATTCAAATTTGTCGCCGCTGGTCTCTGTGTGTGCGTGTGTGTACACTTATGTGTGTGTGTTTCTCTATAAGGATTCCGGGGGATGACTCGGCATCTCTAGTCAACGTATGGATGCACGTCTCGCGCGCTCGCGTCTCCGGGATAAGAAAGAGGAGGAGGCAAGGTTCCTCGCAGAGAAAGGGTCCTGTCTCTCTCTCTCTCTCTCTCTCTCTCTCTCTCTCGGTCTTGACGACCTCGTTTCGACGAAAAGCCGCGCGCTCGACGCCCGCCCCGCGTGCTGCACCATGTGTGCACTCAGCAGCGATCTTTACTGCCGTGATGCGTGTCGAGTACGTGCAGTGTGTATATGCGTGCTGCGGCGGTAAGGTCTCTCTACACTCTACCGAGGCTTCGGCTCGTCCTCGAATAATTGACGAGAGAGCGAGAAAATCCATTTTTCAAGAAGGTCTAGATCCGAGCGTATAAGCTCGTGCCGACTTTACGACCTTTCGGAGACGCCCTCAGCGTGTTTGAGAGAAATAGACAGAGAGTGTAAATCAGATTTGAGCTTGGTGAGCAAATGCAGCGGCCTCGGATTATCGCTTGTATGGGTTGGGGAACTTATCGTTGTGTCGGGAGTTATACTTTGATTGTTCATTAGTGGACCGCTTTGTTCAGCACGTGGAAAGACTTATATTGTTCTTTTTTAATGTATCCACTTATTGTTCTTATAGAGCTGTAGCTATTTTCAGTAATATATAGTGAGAGAGAGAAATAGGCAGATCTGATTTAGAGTAATCTAATTTTGTGTATATGGCTGAAAATCGAGATCGATCCACTCGAAAACTGTTACGGCATACCATTGCAGTCGCGTCAGCGAATACGATTCAAGTATTAGGATTACAGATATGAACGAGTATTGTACTCATAGATTTTTACGACTTGCATCTCTTGCGCTCGAAATTTTATTCAATGCACAAATAACTGTAATAGTATTGCAACACGATTATCAATAAAGCTAATTCTTCGTTTTCCAGTTTGTTAACTTATTTACCAAACTGTATAATATTGTGTACCAAAAATCAAAGATAAAATTGCAATTTCAAGAATAAACAATGAAAGCAGTTCAAAGTGATTCATTAATTACGTTAAAAGCTGGACTTACTCAAATTAAAGTACATTCGAAGCGCGCAGATATTAATTCCCGTGTCAAAGTATTACTCGCTGCCAGTGTGTTCCTGCTGTAATTACCGCATATGTGTATCAAAGCCTTATGATTGAACGCGAGCTCACAGTGATTTCCGGTCAAATCAAAGAGAATCGGACAGCAGCTGCAGCCGTCTTCCTATACCACGCGCGAACGAGCCACTAACGCATTGCTAACAGCTTCGGATCGGTATCGAGTGTAAATGTATAACGCGACTTAAAGAAAAAGAAAAAAAAAACTCGTTGCATTATCGAGTTACATTTTCGAGTACCGCGGAAAATAGTTTATAGCCAAAGCTGCTAAGCGGATTTTTCGTCAAACCCTTACATATAGAGCGGTAAAAGCCGAATCTCCACATGTTAGCTCAATGAGCAATTAGCTTTGCCGGCGGCGGCACCGACGATTAAAGAGCACTATAGCGCGGCGGGGAGAGTACATTAAGCCGATAAAACCACGGATAATGCTCTGCTATTCCAGACGGCAAGAGCTGCACTATCGGCGTTACCCCTGGGATTTTCACTCTTACCCAAGGTTTTAAGCTGTACGCAGTTTCGCCTTTTCCGTACTAAGTTGGCTACAACTGTTTCACCGCTTTATAGTTTCGTTTAACAGAGAATTGAAACTGCTCCATTCGAAACTGTAACAACACAAAACTCAATTAGTTGATAATAACAACAGCACTAATCTTTTATTCATTATACCGATGGTAAGTGAATGTTGCATTGTTGTATAGATATACTTTCAGTGAAACTGATTATTACTACATTCAGCTGCAGCGGCTTCTTGCGGGCAAATGGACAGCGATTAACTAATACAATCCGAATCCCTGATACATCGAACCGCAATAAGAAAGAGGAAACAGTTTGGGGGTATTGGTGGTCGAAGCACGAGCATCGCATCATGCGCGCACCGACCAAAATGTTCGCGCGCGCGATCGGCCGCGTGCATAGGGTTCCCAGCTCTTATACGCAATTCAAAACGACGTCTCGCTCGTATAATACGCCTAGTGCGCAGCATCTCGTTCCTCTCTGCCCACATACACACATACACCCCTCGCGTACAATCTGACCGCTTAGTCCCACGCTGGTCACAGTGAGCAGCAGCAGCGCAAAGAGAGGCGCAAGAGAGAAACGATTGCGAGCGAGAGAGGCACAGTTCCTCTATATATTTGTTCTTATCTCGAAAATTGTTTGCACGAATGCTGTAAGTAGGTACATCTCGTGCAGGCCCGAAGTTCCGAACGCCAAAGCGTGACGAGCCGAGTCCCTCTTACGTATGCAGTCGCGCGAAGCTCTCGTATAGGGAGAGAGAGAGAGAGAGAGGAGTGAAGGACTCTCTTTGAGGGACTGCACACTATATACGTACGGGCCGCTGCTGCCACTTCACATTTCGAGGAGATCGATGTTCCTTCCGGTCGGAGCAGGAGGAGCGAGGTATATGTGTATTATATGTGTGATGGGGCAGTAGCCGGGCCTCGTCATCTGTATAGGCTTTTCCTGCACACACGTCGCCAGTTTTTCCTCGTTGACTAGCTGAGTTTTAATGCATTAGCGTTGAGGGAGGTCCGGAAGATCGCGGCGCTTTTTTTAGTCTACATGCAGGCACTCCTCGGTGTTGAGGCGTGGACCTCGTAAACATTGGCGGCTTTTTTTGTGGGCAGAGCGATGGGAAACGTTAGACGTTCCGCCGATGGAGCGGAAGCTCGTGTTGTTCTAATCTGGTAAATCGTACTTTTGTATAGATTGGAATTCCGGTACATTACGAATTGTTGGAGCTTGTTATTTTGTTATGTATACGATGAGAGAGATGAGTTTGAATACATTGAAAAAAGCCATCGGCATACAGCGCTTGAATATTCTAATTATATATATATACGGATATACACGGACTACATTAATGTATTGTTATTTATCCAGCTGAAATTATTTAAGTTTTTTTTTAAATAATTTTATATATTTTGGAGCATGAATTCCTGATGCGGAAGAGGGCGACTGGGACAAAACGAGGGAGGGGCTAAAAATATTTGACAAAATTGTCGCCATACGTTTCGCAGTATCGCGTCGAAAAGAGCTTCACGCGGGACATCAAAGTCAAAGGTTTCCCTTTCTCACTGTATTTTAAAAACATTCCGTCAATTTCTTCGAGCCTCAGTGCAATAATAAGCTCGTATAGAGAGGAAAGAGAAAGAGAAAGAGAGAGAAGTAGAGAGAGAGAGAGAGAGAGAGAGAGAGAGAGAGAGAGAGAGAGAGTGAGCGTCGATCGTAATGCCGGAAAAGTCTCGGGACGAAATTGAGTTTTCTATATCAGGTGAGCTCGCGGAAGTGACATAAATCCGACGAGGCCGACAGATCGAAGTTATATCCGGTGTGTCGTAGACGTGCACGCGCGCGAGCGAGCGGCTCGAGTAAAGCGGCTCCTCTCTCTCTCTGTGTGCTCCGCCTTTCTGTCTCACTCCCTCTCTCTCTCTCTCTCTCTCGCGCGCGCACGTCTCTGCAGGCTTCTCGTAATCGAAGCTCACCCCC
>UELU01147633.1:0-12217 GCA_900490025.1 Megastigmus dorsalis
GGGAAGGCGTATACAGGTACTGTGTATATAGACGCGCGCGCGGCGAGAAGAGAGAGGGAGAGATCCAAAGGAGGAGAAAAGGTAGAAATTTGGCGAAATAGCCCATAGCGACGATATCGCGCTGATTGCTCGCTGCAATGAGGCGCCGGCGCCTCGGCCGTGAACCGCGGACGCGTTGCAATTTAATTAGGGAGGAGAGTACAGGGCGCAGACTTAATTGAACTACTCCAAAGACGTGGGAGAGACACTCTCTCTGTACCTGTGTGTGTGGGTGGGTGTGTCGGGCGGTTCGACGATAACGTGGGCGCACTCCTGCGGTCGAATTATATTCGTGTTGGGCGTTCTTGCTGTTAATGCATGCTCGATGTCGGAATGATTATTAAGTTTAATCTTGCAGCAGGTATTAGGGGCTGTAAAAGTATTGCAGCTGCTCATGCTGTAGTTATGGCTATTTATCAGCTGTTTTAGGTTGTAGTGTAGGAAATGGAAGTGAATTTAGCGAAGGAGAACAGGTTCATTATGCAGACGAAATGTAAAAGCTGCAATCATAATTTGATTGATTTATGGTTATGAAAAAAAAAATTTGACTTTGAAAGAAGCCTTTGTCATCGCAAGAATAAGGTTGCATGGAAGATTTATATATTATTATTTTTTTTTTGTTTTGTTGAATCGAGCCACACGAATTTACTTGAATATTCGAATTTTTTTGCAGAAAAACTGTTTAGTTCGGCCAATATTTATAGAACTTTTTTTCTTATTCTTTCAGATGGGCGTTCACATGAAAATGATGCACGAATCTAATTTATCGGTAAGTATCATCACATTACATTTATTATCATAACATTAGCGAGAAAAGCAGAAGCCGTCGATCTTCGTCGGCAAAGCAATTCGCAATCAATTCACAAATTAAAATATCGGCAAATGAAAATGCGGCAGCGCGCATGAAATATACACGCAAGCCCTATACCAGTTCTGCGCCGCACAGAGCGAGCAATTTCCCCGGATACGAAATCCTAGAGCTGCGCGCGATTTGCTAAGCAACTATGATGGACGACCCGCGCGCGTTACACACCCACGTTATATACATATAAACGCATATCCCAAGAATTTGTATCCGCTGCGCGATAAGCGAAAAGTCGGCGGCTGCATCGCATGTACCGCACCACGAGCGCGCGGTACCCGGTGATTTATTCCATATGAAGGTGGGCTGGTGGAGGTATATAGGGAAGGGCTGCGGGAAAAGAGGCGGCGAGTCACGAGATAAACGGCCGGTCGGCTTTTAGCGCGAACTTTAGCTGCAAGAAGGAAGAGGAACTTTTAAGTCCGACGCTGCTATTCGTATATAAGGAAGTCTCTCTCGGATTCCTCTGGCTCCAGCTCTCGTTTATTTTCTTTGCCGCAGCGAATTTTCTTTTCGCAGGATGAGTGTGTGTGTGTGTGTGTGTGTGTGTCGGGTACTTACTGCCCTGGAAGCTCGATGCGATTTGTGTTTGATGAGCTCGGGAGAGAGATTCCGCTGGATGTTTCTTTTCGACTGAGATCGCGTGTTATTTGCTTATACAATCCTTTTTATCGAGTTTACAGCGCTTGTTTTATAACTTCTGAGAAAAGTTAAGTGCAAAGGGGTTTCGTAAACATTTCGCGTGACTCGCTGCTCGCAGAAATAACGAACGCTGGTTTAATATCAAGATTTATTTACTTGAATTTTTCAAATTTTTCCAATCCACACACTTTCCTTGTTTATAAACGAAAATTTTACTTCGTCGCTGCAAAGTTTCCGCTGCGCGCGAAACCTTGCGAAATTGAGCGCTCGCTAAACTTTGGAACGTCTAAATTTTGTGCAGCATCGTCGAGAAAATAATTTGGAAAATATTCAGGTAAAACGTCCCGCCGTGTGCAAAATTCAAAATGCAAACCTAACATTATATATTTCCACCCGAAAATAAAATATGAATTTTAAACAACTGCCGCACCGAAACAACTTACTCACACAGGAGCAGTTACCCGAGATTAAAAAAAATCCACACGCGATAACAAATTCAAAAAAGAAATAAAAAGAGAAAAAGAGAGGAGGAAGAGAGGACAAGACAAACAAACGAGCCGTCTATATCTTCCCTTTTATGCAGCGGCAATTTTTCGTCGACTGTACATATGTATACCATCAAAAGCGCAGCGTCATTCGCGCGTCGAGTTTTACTCGGTGACACGTAACAGCGAGAGAGGAAAAAAAGAAGACGAAAGATCGGGTATACGGGGACGACACTTTTTCGCAAACTACTACTCTGCGCGTCTCTCTTTCTCTCTCTCGCATCAACACCGTGTGCACTTGTGTGTCTTTCATACAGCGTCGCTCGTTAACCACCTATATACAGCTTGAGTCGTTCTGCTCTCTCTCCCTCTCTCTCGTGAGAAACTGGACGACAGCCAAAATCGTTTTCGAATACAGCCGAGAGAGAGAAAGAGAGAGAGAGAGAGAGAGAGAGAGAAAAGAGAGAAGAGCTGGAGGACGTTGATGATGCTGAGATGCGAAAATCAAAGCTGTGCAGATAAGAGAGATGGCGTGCGCGCGCGCGCGTTAAAGGATCGTAAATCGTGACGAGGAAAGTGCGAGCGCGATTATGGATGCGTCTCTCTCTCTCTCTCTCTCTTTCTCTCGCAACCGATATATATCGGCACTGTATACCTTCGTCTTTCAGATTCGAAGATTTATCGATGTGCATTTAATGGCTGGGTTATAAAAAAGTTAAATAGCTTGGCTAAATAAGTGTCGCCTGTATATACTGCGTATATGAGTGACGTTTTGTGTCTGACAGATGGGTGAGATCCGATATCGTCGCATCAGACCCATTCGAGGCCACTCAGATAATAGCTTTGAAATCATAAATTATCATGCGTTAAATTTGAGTTATAAGAGATTAAAAAAATCAATTGATTTTATTCTTCTCTAATCCAGTTTTGGTCTGTAACAACAAAAGCTCTGTACAATAAAAATCAAACAAATCCAATCAAATTCCAAATGATCCAAGTGAAAAAATAATTGCTCCTAATATTCACCAATCACCGCCTCATCCCTTAACATCGTTAAAACAACGTTCGTCCCGCACCCAAAACTAAAAAAAGGAACCATATCCCATTTCACACCAAACAACGGCGTTGGCCTCTCGAAACTCGAGCCGATCTCGCCTCGTCGCGTCGCTATAATAAATTCCTCGTCACCCGCACGCGCCATTCATTCAAGCCGCGTTTCATCAACAACCTCCTCGCACACCGACAAAATTCCACTCGTTCCACGGGTGCTCTCATTTTTCACCCAGGCTCTGCAGAACCCAACAGCCACCTCCGCAGCGAATAAAGGGACGACGGGGAGGTGGGTTGCAAACAAAATTGCAGCCGCACGTGCGACTAGCGACGAAATAAGAAATCGTTAAGGCGCGAAAATCACGGATGTATAATAGACGCTCAGGCACATGTGTGTGTGTGTGTGTGTGTGTGTGTGTTTGCGAGGTGATAACGACGACATCGTGCCCTCGTACAAATGCGCGTTTATTCCTCTCTAGGCCCCGTGACCCGGAAGCCCCTCTCGATCTATACCCATGCACGTGGATCGCACACTTTCGCAAGAGCTGGGAGACCGTGTATACGCACGCGAGCCAACGCTTTGCCGGCTTACTTGTGTGCGGCTTAACGCGCCCCGTAATAATGCGGCATTTGCATGTGTGCCGCTGCACACGAGAGTGTCTACCTTCTATGTATAACGGAACCAATATGAGGGTTAATCCGTTTAGGTGACAGAACGACCGAGGCGAGCTTTCATATTGGCTTACAGAGGCTGCGTGTGCTTCCCTTCTTGCTTCGGCTTTTCTTTTTTCCTGCTCTTGTCGCGTGTTTTGTGGCACAAGCGATCGTTTATTGCTGAGCTGTGGCATATTATGCTTCGAGTTCTCTGGGTATCGGATGATCGCATGAAAATCGGATCGGATGAATCACTCTTTAATGTTGTTATTATAGAGTGGATTGCGTGCAGTGTGAGCTTAAAGACTGACGTAGTAGAATGAAGCAAAAAGTTGAATTAAGAAACTTCTCCATTTAAAAGAAAATATATTTATTTCGCGTGTTCTGTTGGAAATGGAGGCATTGTACTTTTAAACAAATGAATCGCTTCCCTAGTAAATCCTAATAAAGAAACTGAACTCCACTTCAATTAGAAAAATGTCTGCTAGTGCCGTGCATAAAATAACATAGGCCGCAGTACGAGCATATTATAAAACTAAAAAAAGCAATGAAATTATCGAATTGCAGTCCCCGTCGCAACAACAGTAGCGAACGGTTGAGGGAAAGGAGGCTGATGCAAAATTATACGAACGCGGGTATATAACACAGTTAGAAGAAAGAGAGACCAGATAAGCCACATAAGCATATAAAAGGAAGAGAAAAAACAGCATATAGTAACACGCATCGCTCGGGCGCCGTACACGAGCTGCAGCAAAAGAATAGTACGAGCAAAAGCTTTCTGGCTTCCGCGCAACAGCAAGCTCGACTCGTTTCATATACTTGCGTTTCAACGTTTGCACCCCTCCTTTTTAACCACGCGTTACCCTATACTCTTTCTATCTGAGCGCATTGTTTTTTTCTTTTCACCACCACCACCAGCAGCAACGTCGTACTCCCGGCGCTTCCGTTCGCTTCTCTCTGCCGCTATTTGCTCCTTTTGCGCTCGTAGCTGGTGCCTTTATCTGTCTCCGTTACCAGCCTCTACTCTCTTTCTCTTTTAAACGGCTCTGTAGCTCAACTGTGGGGATATGACGAGAGTTGAAAAAGCTCGTGCTATGCCTAGAATACGACCACGTGTTCTTTTTTTTTTTTTGTTGCTGTATAGTGACAGGGGAGACTTTATGCCGGCAAAGTGTTCGGTTACGCGCCGTATGACGCGGGAATCTCGAACGCACGAGAGAGAAAGAGAGGAGACAAAGGGAAAATGAGGAAATCAAAGGCGGTTGTGGACGACGCGGCGCTACCGTGGCGGACGCGACGAATGAAAATGGATGGGCTTTGCTTTTTATGGACTGCGGTTGTTTCGATTGTTGCACTGGACTGTTGCACAACTATTTTTTTTCTTTTTCTTTATTACCGTTGTTGAACTATTTGTGAATTCCACGTGCTGACTGGTAAATGAGATTATACTTGTTATTGATGATCAAGTTAGTGCAATCAAATAAGAGTAGATTTGTTAAATTTATTTTACCTTAATTGGGGAATTTGCATCTCTTTGATGTTTGGAAATGTACAGACATACAGCATGAACCAGATTGCGATTACGTACTGAAGCAGAGGAATGCTTTTATTTTTACTAATATAGTACGTTTTTACATTGTAATCGAACGCTATCCGGAGAACTGTAAAAGTCTTTTTGTTTATACTGATAACTTAACGACCAATGATCAAACGAAATCAACATTTTTCAGCATCTAAAAACTTGACATTTTCCTTATACACCGCTGAAGTCCATAAAAATGTTGATAATACCGATCGCACCAAAAATATTCAGCCTCAAAGGCATCTCGGAAAAGTGGCTCTTCGCCGAACAAGGCACGATCGTTCTCTCCTCGAAGCTCGACGTCTTTGACGCGTCCTCCACGACCTCCTCCTCTATGTGACCGCAGTACAAGGCTCACACAGTCCGGAATCTCGTCGATATTCCGACGATGTTGTACGATGTAACGCGACGGATCGGTCTTAACACACAGGCGTGTATATATAAGGCTGATTTTGTCCCCCGCCGTCGACTGGTGTGCTCCTGCAGAGCCGTTGTCGTGTTGGCCAAATTTCACGAATTTCAACAAGAAGACCCGGATTTCCGGCGCTCGGATTTACGCCTCCAACGCTGCCGCTGTGCTACGAGGGATTTCCAGCCAATCGGTTAATGTACCGGCGTCCACGAATAAAATGCTTCTTTCCCTTGGTGAGTACTGCTTTAACACCCTGGGAATGTCGTAACTTGACCTGTTTTCTTGCGTCAGAGTTGGGGTTTACGTGAGAACGTAGAGTATATTTGTAAGTACAGAATCGCGTAGGGAAATAGTTGTTGGTAAAAGTGGTTTACAATTAATGGTATATTAATGCTTGCAAAAGTTCGTGTCCCTGAGTCCGTACTCAACACAAGAACAATTTTTTTACCAATCTTTTCTGCGTCTACGTATGCGTGCGGAATATTTCATGAAAATAGATGGTATTAAAACTTGCTTATTGTATTGAACACTATACGAGTAGTTGCAGTTTTTGAAACGTGTTTATAAAATTGTAAAATGATGTTTGAAATAGAATAAAACGTGTATTGGCAATTATGTCCAAGACCACTAAAGTCATAACTTCCGGGATTCGACTAGAGTATATTTAAATAATATATTGTATTGTAGAATTACTTCCTAATACTTCTACTACTTTGAATAAATCAAAATAATGCGACACTTCTTCGCTATATCTATTAGAAATTGATTGGTTCTATATTTTTCTCTCGAAAATTATTTCTTTACTTGATTTACGTTATTTCTATGGAAATATGATATGTGTGTCTGAAATTGAAAAATTTACTTATACAAATAAATTCTTGAATATATTTTTGACGTAATTTAACACGAAATCTCAAAATTAACCTCGTAACTTTTACATCCTTACAAAAATTTCCTCGGTAAGAAAAACATTGAGTAACACCTTGAAACATAAACTTTTTGATTTTAATTTATCTATAAAAGAAAGAGTATAAAAAGATAGGAGGAAAATGACAAGAAGGAAATAATAAAAGATTTTTTCGTCTTATCCTTATCCTCATCGGCATCTTTAAGAGTTTGTACTCTTCCTTGTTTTATCTGGTCATGGAAGGCAGAATATACGGTTTGATGAGTTTGTTAATATTCTCTTTCAGTGGCACAGAAGACTTTAAAATAAAGAAGAACAAAGTGAATGGACTTGCGGTTTTTAATTTTAAAATGTAATTCTCTTCTTTGGTGTGCAGTACATCTGTCTTACTCCATTTTATTATACAAAGAATAATAACAATTGGTGGGATATGCCATAAAAAATACTGTTATAATAAAAATTTTTGAATGAAACTTAAAAATAAATTCGTGTTTATGTTAATTTAAAACGTTTTCAATCTTGAACTACATTCAACAAATTAGTTTCCAATAAGTATATATTTTATTAGTTAGGTATACCCTCTCAACTGACTATCCACAACGACTCACATAAACATCTCAATAAAACACGAATCACCGCGCGCAATTCTAAAAAAAAGGAGGAAGCCAGTCAAATAAACCGGAAACTCAGGCGAAATTGCGAGCAGTGTTTCAAAAGCTCCGGCTTCGCAACCCAGAGAGAGAGAGAGAGAGAGCAAAGCGAAGCAGCTGCGTTCACCTTGGAATTGGCTCAAGGGTCGTTGTGCTTTCCCCGCGCCGCCACCCGCTCGCTCTCACGCAGAATAAAAAGATGCAGAGTAGAGCGACCGAGTAGAAATATAAGTTCGTGCTGCGCGCACACACACTGCCTCCTCGCGCTCTGTTTATTTTTTCCTCTCCTTTTCATGAACGACTCTTCCCTTTCGCCCCGCGCATATACGCACATTCGCGCATACACCACACGCGCTTTACCTCGGACAAAAGGGCAGGATTTTCTTTCTGTTACGAGCTCGTCCCTCAAAGGGAGGCAACCCGCGCGAGCTTATAATTATACGCGATGCGCGAGCTTAGCGCGGCGTAGTTTTTCTTTCCGCTGAATACTTTATGCGTTGCGGCTTTTCGCCTTCGTCCCGTATTATATGCGTGTGCCAGTGCGCGACTCCTAAAGTCGCGGAGCTGATGAATATTCTTTCTCGGTGACCCAGTTATTTCGTGGCTCAGTCGGCGAGTGTTATTTTTACATTCGGCCTGACTTAATTTGAGGGGATGTGTGCGTTTGGCGGCATTAGTTGGTCTCGAATGAGCGCTGATAAGGCGCTTTATGCGTGATTGACGTTGACGCTCGGTCTGACTCGCAGAATTAAATGTAAAAAAGTTAAATCGCTACTGAAAAGATGACTTGAGTGTATGCGGTTTTAGTATGCAGCGATGCTGAGGTAATGATTTGAAATAAAAAAAGATGCGGTAGGTCGGCATGTGGAGCTTGTTTTGCTTAAAAATGTTGCAAGAGAAATGGTTTGATGGGTAAATGCTTTAGAACACGGAGGTATTTTAAAGGGTGGTATACAGTTTTAAAATAAATTTGTTTTAATATTTAGTTGATGACGTGCAGGATGGCGCATAGTTTGAAAAATATGTTTGTCACTTAGGGCAGAAGAGCTGATCTGAATCTATGAGATCGCATAAATATTTAAAACTTCGTTAGAACTTTTTTTCAAAAACGCCCTTGGCGATTGAAATTTTTATTACGTAAAGCTGAATTCTTCGGAAAAAATCTTTAAACGGTTATTTTTATAGAAATATTTATCGGTCGTAAAAATATAGCTGCTTCAAAATAGAAATTTTTATACTAGAATTTTCTTTTAGAATACTTAAATTTTCTAAATTTTCCTACACTTTATTTTATGTTCGTTGAGCATTATTTATCAACTACATTTTCTGACATAATAAAAAAAAATAAATCATAAAGTTCAAGTTTTCATCTACTACTTTTATGCTTATATAAATCTTTCTATTTAACGTCTATCGAACAGTACACCGTAGAAAAAATATTTTTCACATAGTTGAAAAGTTGGCATATCGTTGAAATAATTGACAGAAAATACACGCAATCACACATGTGTCCAAAAATTCCCATTCAAAACTACAGAGGCGCCAAATTGACGCTCGATCGCCAAAAAAAATACGAATTGCCATGAAAAAAAAAAACATACCAATTCCCATCCACCATACTCACAGTTTCTCGTACAAACAAAATACCATCGGCGATCAAATCACCTCCAAGGCTCTCGACTCTAAATTAACCAACTGAGTGCACACGCACGACACGGCGCATAAAACCGTCGTATAAACAGCGGCCGATAGCGCGATTGGACAGGTCAAGTATAAAACGAGATTAAAGCTCCGCGTAGATAATATCCGCGCGTGCACCATCCGAGGCTATACAGTGAAACGAAAAAAAAAAAGTAGAGTCGAGCGAGCGAGGAAACACGAGGAAGGCATAGAAAAAAAGACAGCATAGTAGCGCAGCCACCGCTGACCGAATAATAACTCGCGCGGTCTCAATTAGTAACCCACATATATAGCTCGGGCTTCGCGTCTCTCTAGCCTTTCATTCTCGCCACCCACCGCGACAAATTACGTACTTGGAAATTTCGAGGTACCACCACTGCCACCGACGTACCCTGCAGTATATATACATATAGAGTGCGAGCTAGAGGAGGGGGGAGGGGGAAAGGCAAGAGATATAACATCCAATTTCGAAAACAACTCCCCCGGGGTGCGAAGGAGGTAGCGCGACCGCACACACACACACCGCCGTATACCTATACATACACAGATATCGTACGTACGTATGTACGGGGCGCGGCGCGGCGGCAAGCTTGCGTTGACTCTCCCCGGACTCTCGCGCGTCATAATTTGCAACGTGAGATTTTAATCATGCCTCCTATGTGTGGATTATATACTCTATTTCCATCTCTGTCGCGCTCGCACACACACACACACACACACACACACACACACGCATACGTAGGCACACTCGTGCATAGATGGGGGTTAGTTCGTTCCGATACGTTGATTATCTCTGGGTGGGCTTGGAGCGATCAGGAGAATATTATACTCTTTGGATTTAGGGTTATGGTTCTTGTACGTGTAGGCTTTGGCTGCTGCTCTATACCTGTTTTTTCATGTGATATATACGAGGATGCCTAGACTCGAGGCAATCATTTCTACGGACGGCGACTGAAGAGCATTGCGCGCATGATAATTAGGCTCGCTTTTATATGATGCTGCTGCTGCTGCTGCTACGACTGAGACCCGCGACGCCCGACCTCTGAACACTCCCCACCCCTCCCCCCTGTCACCCGCGTTTTCTAATTAACTCCGTGTCATACTGTCAGACGTGTATTTTCGGTATAGACTCGAGACAGTAGGTATATATAGACATAGACGGATAAATACTACAAATTCTTGTATGATTTTATATATATATATGTTTTTGTTGGAGCATATTTTTTCATAGTAAAGGGCTGTGAAGCTTCGAGTAGTGGACGTCGAGGTCGGATCAGCCGCTGATAATTGCTGTACTAGCAATCGTGCACCGATACCTGTAGACTCATCGCGAAACATATAGGTGCACAATTCTACACGGGGGAATGAGCCGTTTCTTGGGCCATTATTACGAAAAGAACAACTACATATGGACAGTCTCTGTGCGCGAGCGATACCCGAAGTATCTCTTACCGAGACATCGCACAGCTGTTCGTTAGCGCGGCTCTTTATTAGATGGCCGATGGTAAAAGCGAGGAGAAGAAGCCGCTATATATAGACAGTTAAAACTTACAGCGCATGACTCGTCGTAATTACGCCGCCGCCGCGCGAATTACCGACCTAAAGGTGTAAAGAGGGAGATACTCTTCGTGCGGTTTCTTGGAGCGATTTCATTGCGGCCGTGGGATTGGGAGATAAAAGTTAAATTTTTGGAATTTTCACCTGGCTTTCTGTATATGAAGTTTTGTTGGTGCGGGGCTTGAAGATTGCAATGATGCGGTTTATGGTTCCGAGACGAACTATCTTGATTGCGTACTTTTCTTTCTGACCTGTGTGCTTTTTTTAGTTATTAGTTCCCTTTTATTAGGAGCGTCGCCCGTTACAGCTGAGTGCTTCGAGCTTCCTCTGATAAATAATATACTTTGTAAAGTAGGTAATGGATATATATTTTTGCATACAATAAGTGAAAATTTATGAATTTCAAATTGACTGTACTTTCAAATTTACTTTGGCTGCTACTAGAGAAAGTTTTGCAGTGTCAATGATAAATTGTACATCAATAATCGACTGTAAAAGTTTATTATTCAAACAATACCCTGGAGCAAATAAGGTTAAAGAAAAGAATTCATTTTTGTTCAATTTACAAGCTGCGCGGCTTAATGAAATAACGCTCCAATTTATTGACTTTACTTTATCATTGGCTATGAGATGAGGCAAAATCAATAATTTAAGTGCCAAGTATAATCGCATTTATCACGTATTATGAATTTAAAATGATCTTCAGTTAACCGGGAATAAATGGATTATTTATTATTTAAATAGCGTATAGGACAATGTTCAATAACTCTACTTAAATAAGCTATCGATTACGTACTACAACAGGAAGCATCCTGATACACGAAAAGAACCGCATTAATTGATTTTTCAAAAAAATTGCTAGATTACAAATAAATCAAAAACATCTTTGTGCATGTTTTATCATTTTGATTTTTCCGGTTTAAAAAAAAATAATAGATTTGCAATAATTTTTGCAATAAAATGTAACAATTATAGGATGCACTTTTATTTACCGAAGCATTCTCCAAGGTTGACACAAGTGGGAGTGTGTTAGAAGAGGGAATGGAACCTATTAAAGTGATCACGATAAAAAGAGTGTGAATGGAAGCTTCTCGGTATAATAAAGGGTTACATACATTCGTGTAAAATGTATACATTATTGTGTATATTTATCAATAAATGATTAATTTATTATACCAATCATTTGTTGCAATATTTGATAGCCCTGTTAAAACCTTTATATTATACAGTATGATATGTATAAGTGCGCATAGCCGTACATTTAAAGTATGTATGTGAATATAGCTGTAGATACAGCCGAAGAGCACAAGTTTACCGGTTAGACTAGATTCAGATGTTTAACAAAATAGGTCGAGCTGACCGTGAAGAAGCACCGCGCATATTAGTATGTATATTCAATTTAAGGAATAAAATTATTTCTTTTCTATATTGAAATAATAGTTAATATTCTATTCATTTCCAATCATTCATCACCTCATCTTATCAAGCCCTTAAAACCTCCAGATAAAATTAGTTAAATTATGCATATCAATTAAAAGTAGCATAAATACGTGGCTAACAAAACCTTCGAAAGAAATTTCGCGCAGTATCGTAAATTTTGCACTCCAAGCCCCGAGCAAAACAGCCACGTTTCTCTTTCGGTAAACAAATCGCACAATGCAAAGCAATTATCGCACGGTTCGCAAGCAGCAGGTTAG
>UELU01147633.1:12899-59894 GCA_900490025.1 Megastigmus dorsalis
ATGTATGTGAATACAGCTGTAGATAGAGCCGAAGAGCACAAGTTTACCGGTTAGACTAGATTCAGATGTTTAACAAAATAGGTCGAGCTGATCGTGACCTATTTTGTTAAACATCTGAATCTAGTCTAACCGGTAAACTTGTGCTCTTCGGCTCTATCTACAGCTGTATTCACATACATTAGTCTGTATATTCAACTTAAGGAATAAAATTATTTCTTTTCTATATTGAAATAATAGTTAATATTCTATTCATTTCCAATCATTCATCACCTCATCTTATCAAGCCCTTAAAACCTCCAGATAAAATTAGTTCAATTATGCATATCAATTAAAAGTAGCATAAGTACGTGGCTAACAAAACCTTCGAAAGAAATTTCGCGCAGTATCGTAAATTTTGCACGCCAAGCCCTGAGCAAAACAGCCACGTTTCTCTTTCGGTAAACAAATCGCACAATGCAAAGCAATTATCGCACGGTTCGCAAGCAGCAGGTTAGGCAATAATTCGAGCAGCTGCCCGAATACTAATTAGTAAGACTATCAAAACCCCGTACTGTAACAAACATCCATCCATGATCGCCTAATTTCGAACGGCACAGCGATTCGTGCCAATTCCGTCCCCGTAAATTGCGCCTCGAAACAATTTACAACGAAGAAGGTGTGCAAAACTTTCACGCCCCAAAAACGCATTCTAGTACGAGAAACTTGCGCTTTGTATTTATACACGTACGAGCGCGGGGAGGACGATAAAAATTATTACGCGAACGCGAAACAGCAGCGGCAGTAGCGGCAGCAGCGGGCAGCGAGACAAAAGCCAAGTATATAATATCCGCCGCAGCTCCGTGCGAAAGAGTCAGTTCAACTTCTCTCTCTCTCTCTCTCTCTCTCTCTCTCTCTCAACTCACCAGGGAATTAACGCTCTCTCTCGCTTGCCACGGTGGCCTTTCAGCGCGTCGTACAATTTTTTTACGACCCTCGTAACGCGAAATGTCGCTTCTGTATGTGGCTCTGCGCTATTCTTCTCTCTCCCTCTCTCTCTCTCTCTCTCTGTCTCCGCAGTGTCGTCTCCGAGCTATTTTCCAGCCCCGACTTCCGACGCGTTTTCCTCCTCTCCCGCGAATTTTGTCCTCCACTTTTTCTTCTTTTTTTTTTGTCGAGCTGAGGAGATGGTCTTGCGGGAGCGCTGTGAAAGAAGTTTTTCGCTCTCTGGCGGAAGTCGCGAGGGGTCGCGTATGGGGCTAAACGCTTAAACGCCTACGTGGACGGGGCGGGAAATTGTTGCGGTGAGAGTTTTGAGATGGGAGAGGGGCTGCCTGCCTCTTTAGGGGATATGCGATTGCTGGTGCGTGATTGTTGGGGAAATTCGAGTGTTTCGTTTTGATTGCTTCGATTTTTACCTTTTAAATTGTGAATTGTATGTTGTGCGAAATATGTTGGGAATCGACGTTTTTCATCGTTTTGGCTGTAGAGGAGAGTTTGTTGCTGTTTCTTTTTGAATATTCAAAAATGTTTCAGTTTTTAGAATGATCTTTAAGTGCCTTATATGCGTGTCATCCAAGAAATATAAGTTTTAGTAATTTGTTATCGATTTTATTTTGAAATTAACATTTCTTCCTTCAAATCGGTTTTTAATAAATCAAATTTCTGGAATAATAAATATAAATGTTTGACATATCTCTGAAATGCGGGAAGGAAACGTTGGCGAGTTTTTAAAGTCCCTCGTTCTTATGTTCTTGTGCATTTGCTTCGATGACGACAAGATAAAGCTTCAGCTGCTTCTTAATTGCCGTAAATGTGAAACAATAAAGTTAAGGGATAACAGTCTGACCTTATGTAAGATTGTATCACTGCTGCTTAAGTTCTATATTGTATTCTTTATACTGCTTTTTGCTGCAATCCTTTTTTTTCATTTAAATTATTTTCATTTTTAAATCAGATCTTCAACTCATTTTTATTATAGTCATTGTTCAAAATTAAATTTAAGCATGAGAAAAAAAGGGATTTTCCCTATTATATTATACAATTATTTTAATACCTAAATACTTTTTTCCGTAATTTTTCGTAGCTATGAAGAACAACAATGATTTTTATCTGAAAAAATTTGTTCAAGCGTATGTAATATCTTTTTATTTTGAAAGTATGACAAAAGTTCTGCCGTAAAAAAATGTCAAAAGTCCATCCAATTTGAGACGCGTACATCACTGCAAAAGGGCACAATACTTACGGAAATGAATATTATATAATCTAAAGTTCAACCTTTACAACCTTCATATTGTTATGTAACGTGAAAAAGGGTCTACGAACGAAAAATTGGAATCTCGTAACTGAGAGATAAAAAAAATAAATTTTTTCAAAACTATACTTTTTAACAAAAAATGTACCCATGCCACTGAAATTCTAGTTCAGTAACAATCATAAAATTTATTGTTTCAACTTAAAAGCGAATGAATGAATTTCTGCAAATACTGGATGGTGAAATCGCAAAATAAAGCTGCGCCCAAAATATATCAAATTTTATGGTTCTCCGAAACTATTCCGACCAAAGCGGCACGTATACAATAAAGCCATCCAAAATCATCAACTCTTTACACGAACCTAAGCAAAAGCACTTGGTCAGCCATCATCACCCATTGTTCACCGTAGACTCAGTTGAACTATTCTTATCGTGGTATCAGCAAACTCCTATATACACCTGACCATCGATTCTCAGCCTACACCACACCAACGGCACACCAAAGGCGCACCAAAGGCACACCAAAGGTGCTCCAGCCTCCTATTCACCGATGCAACCCTGTACACCTTCCCCAACGTCCCCCGTAACAAGAAAATCCTCCACGTGCAGCAGAACTCCGCTTTTTTACAGCCTTCGACGAAACCCTTTTACGGCGGCGTTCGCGCTCCAATTTTCCGGCTGCACCGCGCGAGTGAGCGCGAGCCTCGCTCGAGATTATACGCGAGATTTATCTCTCGCGATGCTCCTGCAGCATGGCTTCCGTATACCTCCACTCTGTCTCTCTCTCTCTCTCTCTCTCTTTCGCTCTGTTCGGAGCGAGAAGTCAAGCGTTAACGACCGGCGATGCGTGCGCGAGCTCGCGACCGAACCCCAGAGAAAGAAAGAGAGGAGAGTAGACGATGCAAGGCCGTAAAAGAACGGCTGCTTGTGTTTTATGGACAGTTTATCAGAGGCGAAGGGCTTGTGTGTGTGTGTGTGTGTGTGTGTGTGTGTAGCGCGCGCCTTTGCAGCGAGCCCCGACCGAGAGAGATTCATCCCACCCACCCACTTCTCCTTCACCGCCATTCCTTCGGGCCTTTACCGCCAAAGTGCGATATTTGTTTTATATCTCGTGTATGCAGTGCTGCTCGCTCTCTTTTCTACGTTTTTTTTCCTTCTTTTTTTTTTCGTTATAGCTCTAGCACGTCTTTCAATCCCGCGGCTTGGTGCACTCGATTATATGGATACGGGGTGCTTTTGGACGTTTGATTTTCATGTTGGTTGATTCTCTTGCGCGCATGCTGCAGCACGGATCGATACACACTCGATACACAGGCCGCGCGTATCACTTGGAGAAGATCAATGTGCGAACGCTAAACGATTTTTCAAAGCGTAACACGCCTGACATTTGCATAATTAAATGTAACAAAATGCGCCAATATTGTCTTTCTTATCCAATTAATTTTTCCGCTAGAGAAAATTTATTTATACTAAAATGTACCCATCGCATACGAGAAAATAATACCCGCCGATTGGACGCAGGGAAGACGGAGAAAGTCAGGTGGACGCTGAGGAATCCCGAAGAATTAGTCGTCGAGAACGTAATTCGTTCGATTCGCGCGCGCTCCCAGCTTTAGAGATATCCGTCGCTGATATCTTTGCGCTCGTATATATAGCAGCAGATATAGCGGCTCCCGATGAGCGTTAATCCACTCGGCTTAATCATCCGGCGCGCGCTACTTTCCTATCTCTCGTCCAGCTCTCTCTCTCTCTCTCTTGCAATCCTACCCCTCTAATTTGTTACACCTCGTCAGGATTAAGCGCGGGGCCATCTTTATTTCGAATCGGGGGGAGAGTGGACCCTTGCACCACCTCGCACCCCCTCGGAGATCCCTTAGATCATTTGCGCGCCAAAGTCCGGCTTAATTCGTTGTTACCCCAGCTTACACGTCGAAGTGATTGGAAGGATGGACTTTAAGCGTATTATTCTCAACGATTCGCCATAAAGGACTCGTTCAGGGATTTTCACTTTCTGCTGAATTATATAGGTATATGTCTTTTAAAAATCTGTCTAGTGTCGATTACCTTTGAGCTTGGAAATGGTATATCTGCTTTTTAAAGTTACCTCGTATATTAAAATAGAATGCATAAGCTTTTATTCGCAATCTCTATGCATCTAGAGTTTATACGAACACACGCCGACAGTGCTTAATAATGTAGTGAGTTAGTGCCTGACCGAATCCGCCTGCAACTACTTTCAGGGATCACTCTGAGTGAAAAATCTCTGTATGCAAGCAAACTTATTAAGAAAAGTATTGGTCATTGTATAATAATAATTGATATAGTGTTAAAAGTAATATATATTAAAACAATTTTAAAAGTGATGTCAATATTTGAGTCCTGTTATTGAGCAAATTGCATCACATAGCAATAAAAAGAAATTCAGTAAAAAAAAGTCTCAATTTAATCGTTAATTATCCACCCAGCCAATATATCCGACACCGGCACTCTTTCCCCTTGCTAATTCATCCTCGCCCACAAAGATACAATATTACAAACGTCGCGAAAGAAAATCTTCGCCCGAATACAGCTTCACCTTAATTCAGCACACCATTCATTCGTTACAAAATAAATCTATCAAGCAGCTTCGATTAAATACACAAACGCGACGTGCAGAACCGCCTCTCGCGTTTATATTCTTTTTCATAGCGCGCGGCGGAAGTATCGAATATTGACTCTCGATTCCGCAAAATGAAAGGTAAATATTGTACCGCAGCGGATATCCCAGCAGGCAGCGCAGCGACAGCGCGATCTTTCCCTTGCAATTTGAAAGTCAATCGTACACTCGGTTGTTTTTTCTTCTGTCGCCAATGAAAAGATCAACGATTGGTCATTTCGATTTCTCTTTATTATCTCTGTCCCTATACCATTCAATTACATGTAAAAGAGAAAGAGAGGGAGAGAGAGAGAGAGAGAGAGAGGACAGATAGAATACACCGCGAATTTCAGCGTATGTACGTGCGGTTTAGTCCGGGCCTATTATTTTCCCATTACGTATGCGCAGAAGCGCAGAGCTGAGGACCGACGACGAGCTGGCCGCTCATCTGTACGACAATAATCACAAATTGCGGAATCTAACCCCGCAGCCCCATTAAATCCGGTTCACCGGTGGTGCGCTCGCTTGCGGTGTCTCTATGTGCAGTGTTGTGTATTTGCGCCTTCTCTCTCTCTCTCTCTCTCTCTCTCTCTCTGCATCAATCCTAAACCCAACATTATGACGCGCTTGTGTGTGTAGCCCCGAACGACGCCACTGAGCGAGAGGTTCATAATGATTTTTACCGAAATGGACTGATACTCGATACACAGGCCGCGCGTACGTGGATATGCATTAGTCTTTGAAAAGTGATATACCCAATTACGTTGAATTTGAAAGCAGGTTTTTTTTGTCGAATTTGCTCTAAATTAATTGGAATAATATAGTTGTTCGGGGATTATTATTGCTGACACAATAACAAGGTGCACGACATTTTTTTGACTGCACATCATGTGAGTCATAATTGAATTTTTGGTGCAAGAATTGAATTAATTGGGTCGACCTGAATTTTAATTAAAATGTCTTCTCTCGAACAATTGCGAATATGATGATCCGCACGAAAGTTCGAGATTTGTAATTTTATATATGTTCTCGAGATTTAGCTTTTGCAGGAACTTTATAGAAAAGTGCAGTACATCGCGTGGTCTCGTTAAAATATACTTCCCAGACGGAATCCTTTCTCCTAATACCACGCTCGAAATCACCAAGCAAACAGCGATAATTCCCAACGATTTATTTATAACTCATTATTCCTGTCTAAAAAAACTGCATAACTCCTCGACACAAAGATCAACAGAAAGGACGTTTAATCGTATTAAATGAGCTCCTCTCGCTTGGTATATAAAACTCGCTCGGGAAAAAAATCCAGTATACAAGGCGGTAGTATACATGTAAAAGCAAACGTTTGTAAACGCGCGAACTATAAAGTTTGTCGAGGAAGCGAGAGAGGAGAGAAAAGAGAAAAAAACTCCGGAGCGCTTTAATAAAACTACGGATAAAGCCGCTCGAGTCGGGCAACTTTTCGACAGAGTGAAAGAGTCAACGCGAAGCTTGATTCGTAATAGGGAACTCTCGAATACGCGTATATATACACAGACAGAAATAGCTTAAACACGTGTGTGTTTGTATGACGTGTATACGTCTTACGGAGCTTTGAGATTGAGCTTGCGAGACCGACGGGAGCTGGCGCGAGAGGCAAATCTCGCAAACTTCAATCTCCGCGTGCGAGGCCGGCGCCGATTCTCTTTCTGTTTGTCCCATTACATGTGCAACTAAACGCGATCAAAGTAGCCTCTGGGATCTCGCCTACGGCGGCGCTGCCTCTCCCGTGCCTTCCTCTCCCTCTCTGCTGCACAAGCTGTCTCGCATAGATACATACGCGCACGCACACACCAACCTATACGCGTGTGTACTCAGGCCAGCTCAGGAGTTTACCTTTCCTGAGAGGTCAATTTCACGAAATGAGAATACAAAGCTATCCCTCTCCGTTCATACATATCTCGTTGGATGTAGTCTGGGGCGAATAACGAGTGCGTGTCCGTGCGCCTGTGCAGTCGTGTGCAAAGGCCAAGAGCGCGAAACCTTCTGGCTCGCCAATTCGAGCTTGGTCGCCTCGCGGGCACTGCACCCCCACCCACACGTGCGCCCCAGTGTATCATGTAAATGGCTAGGACCTTAGATCTCTCTCGCCGGGGTTTGAGCTCTTTTGAGCGCGCCGGAGCTCTCCGCATATGCCGTGTACGCTCAAGGCGTTGCCGAGCTAGAAACTCGAGGTCGAATAAATTTCGCGGTCTTCCCACCGCGTGTGTTATATTTCTTTTCTTCCTCCGTCGTTTCGCTGGCGACTCCCTTCTTTCCTCGTCCGCGTAGACGCGCGAAGGGATGCGATATTCTGGTTGAGCTTTTCGCAAGCGCTTCGTATGGTAAAGATTGTATTGATTTTTGACGGAACTTTATCCTGGATGCAGATGCGAGGAAGCTCTGATTCATATAGGTTCGAAGTAAATATTCTAACGAGAATAGTTTGTCATGGCAAACATGCATGCGATGGTAATTCGAGGTTGAACTTTAGTTATCAAGTCTTCGACAAAGCGACCTATACCGAATAATCAGACATTTTGCCTTTGATGCGGTGGATCCAAATAGGCCAACCGGGAGTTAAGCTTTCCCAGATTTATCAAGCTACAGAGTTAATATTGGTCGCGATAACGGCTGAATTATCGTTCGACTGCATATAAAGATTCGTTCGTCGCACGACCCTTCAAAAATAATAATACCCTCCTCCCTTGATAAAAGGAAAATGACATAATCCAGCACATCCACGACCACACTACGCTCGAGGCAAATGAGAGAAAACAATACAAGGAAGCACATAAAACGCTCGGCTGCAGCCTATATCATAAACCGTAAATCCGCGAGAAATCGAGGGTAAACTGGATCGAGGCTCAAGCTCTGGCTTTTATCCGCGGACACATATACACGGGCTAAACTCTTGCCCCGGCTCCTTTAAAAGCCTCGATTCAATCAACTCGCTGACTTTCATCTTCGCGCACGAGCGCTTCGAACCTTCGTACGAACCATTCTATACATATATATATTCTCGAAGAAGCGAGCACACGTGTGGACCGGTAATCTGCATCGCCAGCTGACTGACGTTATCGGACTAACGCCCGTCCCCCCGCGTGTCCTTCCTATTCTTTGACATAACTACGTTCTTTGACCCTCCTGTACACGTACCGAGGTAAATCTCACAAGATGTTCCCCGGGGACCAGGAATATAAAGTACACTCGCTAGCCACTCGCACCGTGGCTGTAAATATTCTGCGGGGAGTGCAGGTAAGGCAATGGGATTTGTGCGATTGCGTGCGTGAGCGCGAGCTGGTGCGAAAGTGCCGAGGGTCGCGGTGACGTGTGCGTGTCTGGGGAGTAGGAATGGCTGCGTAGTCGGGAAGTGTTCCTTTAACGGGGCTACACGAGAGATGAGGAGGAAGGAAGGGGGAATCGAACGTGTGCTTATTGTTACCTGGGAGGAAAATTAATCCGTGTCCTATCAAATAAATGGGCTTCCTGGCCATTGAATACACATGGCGCTTGGTTCTCGAAATGCCGCGTCGAGAGGAATCACACTAAATAATTTTTGTACCATACGGAGAAGTAATAATAAGGAAGTAATTTAATACACTATTGTTGATGTGTTGCAGGAGAAAATAGAGATTGAGAACTAAAAAACCGCTGCTATAGCTATACTATAGGATAGAAAGTACAGTTTTTATATAAATTACACGACAATATAATATAATTTTAGCGAAATTAATTTCTACTCCACTGCAGCTAGGTAAGACATTTTTCTCAAACGTTCGCGTATGCATATAATTTTTCACCATAGATCAGCCATCTCAATAAAGCAAACCCTATATATTAACGCTAGTCTGAAATTCGCAATTCGCAATGTGCGCACACCTGCGCTTTTCGCATTCCACCTGAACGCAACAAACTGATTTATCGATTGCGCTCTTGCACACACACGCAGACGCACAAAAAGGTCAAGATAAATGGGCGCCTTAAAAGTAACCTGGAAAAACGGGAGCATCCATAAATTCCATTGCTCTAGCTTGTGCAATAGTGTAACAGTGCAAGCGCGCGGCCTCGTCACGGTGATGAAGCGAAAAAACAAAACTATATATATATATATATATATCGGGGCGAGGAAAAAAAATAGAGACACACGTCGGCCATTGATATACTAGTTTCGCTCGTCTCTCGATAAGTCCGAAAATACACACACTCGGACCGATGCCCGCGCCGGTCAAATCGATATCAGATAACCTTCATTATTCAAACTCCCTATATCCCTTCTTTCCCAGCTCTATACCTTTTTTTTCTATAGCTTTTCCGGTATGAATCGTACTTTTCACAGCTTTGCTCTACTATCCTTTGTAGGAGTGCGTGGCTCTATGTGCACAGGCTCTTTGGCTGTTCGGTTGGAAGTTAAGCTGTAATGGCTTTTTTTCAATATTTTTGACAGAGCTCGTTATACACGTTTACTATATTCGGACTTTCATTCTCGAATCTAGTTATTTGCCGTCAGTTGCCGTGTCATTAAATCGTAATGATATTGATTTTTAGTACCGATAATAAAAATTTTTAGATGCGAAATAATAATAACGTATAGCCGCTAAACGCGGAGCGTATAGATGAGCGTTAAGAAAAGCTCGTGCGCAGCGCTGGAAATGACGTGGCTATTAGACCGGGCGTCCTAACCAAGGCGCCACGGCGTCTGGCGCAGTCGTATTATGAAGTTACAGTCGACGCCGGTTGTTGTTGTTGTTGTTGTGCGGAAGAGCCACGGCTAGGGATTCGGTGATGCCGAGAGAGAGAGAGAGAGAGAGCAAAGTAGGAGGGGAAACGCGACTCTCGCTGTTCTCTTTAATTGCTTGTCTGCTCGTCTGGGATGCGCAGACCGGCGAATACACTTGGGTGCTGAATTTATACGTTGCGAGTAATCTATTTGTGATCATTGATAAACTACTGCATGTGGATAAATTATAATTTTCATTGTTGGAACGATTAGTGCATATATAGTTAAATACGTACTACTACAAGTAGGATGTATAGGTACAGTTAAGCTATTAGTAGATACGCTCTGGTTGTAGTCAGACCCAGCTATAGTAAAATAGGAGCGAGAAGAATAATGGAAGGTATAGCACACGAAGCAATCGGCTCGCAAAAAGACAGCAAGATAATGTCCTCCGCGAAGAAGAAAGAACGCGTCTGAGCTCTTTTCCATCGATACTCTCGATGCTTTCGCTCAAGACAAAGGAAGAGTCTGAGAGCTTCTTGGGGCATTGTCAAACGACTTTGAACGAACAGACTCGCTGACGTCTTCGCGAGGCATCTACGCGAATTCGAGTGACTCGGATTAATCTCGTGAAATTTTACAGTATTCAGTATAATATATACAAAATTACAACCACTGTAATTACAGTCACACGTATAATTTAAACGCCGATACACACGGTTTTTCCATGACATCGATCGCTCACTCGCACAACACCTGAATTTTAAATTCAGATCACGAACTATATCCATAAGAGAGTATGGGAAAATGCAAAACCCAGCAGCCTCCGGAGCAACCGCTACAAATTACTCTGTCCACAATACCCCATCTGCAGATTTGATAAAAAGTCCGCAACACTGCACCAACGACAATGCCTCGGATACGCAAGCGCGCGTCACAGAATTTTTTCAATAAAAGTACGCCAGCCAAAGACTCGTCCATTAAACTAATTTGAAATTCATGACGCCATCCGATAGACGTGGCGGGGACATCGAATCTTTTGCTCTCTTGCTCACTACCTTCAAGTCGACGAATTTCTAATGCGCGCGCCCGAAGAATCCGGGAGAAATGACTTCCGCGCGTTGGCGTCGCCGTCGCGTTTGTCTCGCACCGAGATGGATGAGCTTGGGACCAATGAGAGAGAGAGAGAGAGAGAGAGAGAGAGAGAGAGTTCGCGGAAGATTCATGGGATTTTCGCACCTTGGGCTTTCGCCTCAGAAGGATATCCGGTCCGAGACTAAGGTCTCGAGCCTCTTCACTGGGCGAAGAAGTTAGCCCATTACGCGATACACGCGATTTTTCTTACCCTCGTGTACTTCCGACCCGACGGACAGCCGTTTATTTTATTTCCAGCTCATTTAAGACTGATAATTAATGGGGCCTTTTATAAGCTCGCGCGGAATTGTTTTGGTGAATTGAGTTTGGTCGAGGCGCGGCCAAGTTTGCGTATTAATTTTAGTCAGCTGTAAACGCTTTATATATACAATTTGAATTCGGAATTCACAAATTGGGGAGTAAGTTGGATAGGAATAGCTATTGTCTTACTTAACGTAAATTTTGTTTACGTTGGAAATTGTTTTAGAATAAGTTAGTTGTCGAAAATGTGTACTGCATATACAATAGAAATTAATATATATATATTATAAGTTTTCACGTGCATCCTACTTACTAAATAAAATAAGCCTCGGTATGTTTACTCTATGAGATTTCCGAAATAAGCACGTGTACACGAAAAACGCAATCTGTAACATACTTTTCCGAGAAACTTACTTTCGAAAAGACAATGCAAACGGGACGACGCTTATATAATTCGGATTCGCAAAAAATAACGCGTAACATATTTATAAGCGAAAGAGGCCATTTATCATATAAATGTCGTATAATATAAAGGTAACTTCGCTGCAATTGGCAGAGAGGGTAGAAAAAGGAATGGGCGCAAGGAAAAAAAGACAGTGCCCGGGTCCAGCGGTTGAATAATGCATCTTGTTTTATGTAATATGGATGCTATTACCTTCCATGTAAAATGCATTCTCAGACAGCTGCCTCGAGTTTTGCCAGAGCGCCTCTACCGCGCTTGCGTATCTGCAACATATATACATTCAACTTATGCATTCCCTGCCTTTTTTTTTTGTCGTATTATACATTTTTCGGGACGCGCGCGCGCCTCTCGCAGGACGCAGGGAAAAACTCGCATAAAATCAAATCAGTGTTAAGAAATTCAATTGGCTTAAATTCTCGCCCACTAGCCATGCGCGAGACGGTGAAAATTCAGTTATAACAATCTCCCCGCGTGAAATTTAATGGTTACGATGATAAAAGGAGGGGCTGGGGAAAGGATAGAAGGCTAGCGCTAGTTTTGATAAAATCTCGTGCGTATTACCGAATAGAAAATGAAATCGTAGCGTACATGTGTATGGTGTGTTATACAAAAAAATGTTTCTCATGCATAGGAAAACACCACGGGAACGACATTAAACCGTTTTATTGCGTTCGACGACGAAATTTTCTTCGCCCAAATTCGAGCATTTCATCGTAATAAAAATCGGTTTTTATTGGAAAAAAAAAATAAAAAAAATTTTAGTGTGTCACTCGTGGGCTGCGGAAAAACGGCTTGTCGCCGAATATTAAAATGAGATCGTGCGATGCTGCTTTCGATATTTGCGTAGAGAACAAAAAGGCTTTGGATTTGGGGTCTAAAAAGAATCGACGCCTATTTCCGCAGCTCGTTATTTAGAAGGTTCAAAATTTTTCGAATAAGAGATCCCCGCGGAATACATGAATTTGTAATTTTAAAGTGTTTGCTCAATTAAAATTTGCGCTCAGCCATTGCCATCCGCATAAAAAAAATAGAAGTTTCCTTCTACTTCATCGGCTATCCACAGGAGTTTTAAAACCATTATTACTCGCCATTCGATCGCTTTTCGTATTTGGAGAATCCGATAAAATTTTAGCATTTCGACAATGGCATAAAGAAACGAGAGCTATATATTATTAGAAAAGGATCGAGCAAATAGAGAGTTGTTACAATCGTACATTAAATGAGATAAAGAACGATAATTAAATTAGACCAGTAAGCAGTTTAGAAAATATATTCGCTTAATACGAAACTTGTGGAGATATCTTAAAGCGTCACATTTTTAATCACCGTCATTAATAAAAAAACTTATCTGAATAATACAATTTCTACAAGCACAATATTAAAAACTGAATACATTAGCTTCAACAAAGATATACAAAAAATGGCAGGAAAAAAACAATCGTAATTCCGAATATCACTCGAACGTCTCCATCCCAGAATTCAGCATATTCTCAGCCTCCATAAAACCTCTAGACATCTCAAAAAATGGCATTTCTAACCATAGAAATATCAGCGGAATCCCATCCGCGAAAGGCCTCCCCTCCGTAGCCATAACTCACACGTTCCTCCGCTTCTCAAAAGCATAGACACAGAAAGATGGATAAAATTTGCATTCGCGAGATGTGAATTTCCGTACTCACACGTATACGTATGTGTCTATATGTGAATTTCGGCAAGAAGAAGAAGAAGGGCGTCGGTGGGCCGTCATTTACAGCGATAAGCCGATATGTATGAAGATAGCCGCTCATCTGACGTTGCTCACTGCTACTGGCTGCCGACGAGGTGATCGATGGTTTTGCGCCTGGTCTCTCTCTATCTCTTTCTCTCTCTTTCTCTCATTCCATGGGCGTGTAGGAAAAAAGAGACTCGAAAAAAAAGAGAGAGAGGAGACCGAGCGGAAGGAATAGTGATAGATTATTATCGATGAAATCCACGGGATGGATCCCCGGCGGATGTGTATAATAGATGTGTTCATCGCCCTACAGGTAAATGCATCAATTACCCTTTTTACAGCGGGGTCAATGCCCCGGTACGAGGGACCGGCACTGAGGATTTTAAAGGGATGTGCACGTAGTATATTCGAGAGTGACGTTGTGAATTCTTTGAGCTGGCCTGTCGATTTTCTCCGAGTGAATTATCGTTCTTATATAGGAGAGTGAAAATGACGTATAGCCGTTGGGAGAATATTATCTTTACCCTGCAAGAACATTTAACGAGATTCCGGCGATATTTTAGCTAGATTTTCAAGATATGGTTACAATCTGGTCGTATTTTGAGCCTAGGTGTGGGATTCGATCGTACTCGATGTCTAGGTGTATAGGGTCGCCGATGATAGTATCCAGGTTGTGCGTCGCGTAATGTTCCCGTGTGTCTAAAAGCTCCAGAGCGCATTACCTAAACATCATCATCGACGGCCTTATAACCTAGACATCGAGTTACGACCCAATTGAGCAGCTGTGCAGTCCACAGCATTTTTTGCCGTGTAAGTATGTTGTGCAATCCACCGACTTTTTTCTGTCTATGTTTGTATAATCGGAATATAGGTGTAGGTAGCTTTATATTTTAAATACTTAATATAACCAAACGTACACGATGGCAATTCAAAGTTACGTATCCGATGCCGCAGCCGTAAAGCAAAGCGATTAGATTCTGACTAAAGATTAACTAACAGATCTAGCTAAAAGTTAGTCTACCAACCAATTCGCCTCGTTAATTTTCCAACTGGGTAAAGCTGAATAACAATTCAAATATTAATTCATTAGGGCACTTATTACAATTTCTCGCACAGAAAACCAAGCAAAACAGAGCAGCAACTATAGTCGAAAAAGGTTGCTTTAGCCCACATTATTCCCCACATTATTCCTCGCTCCTATATAGGTAACACCTCTTGGCCTCGCAGCTTCGTATATAAGTGCACAACGCACTCGACCCGCGCGCCGTGAGCTTGGCATCAAGTTTACCGCGGCGACTAATAATCCTCTTAAGTCCACTCTTATTGCCGTGGCGCTTGGTCTGCACCTCCACCTCTCCAGCTCTCTCTCCCTCTCTCTCTTTCTTTACGGTATAGCAGCGGAGTGGTAGATAGGTTCACACACCCGACGCTCGTGCATATCTCAAGATAGCGCTGCGGCGACCGTGTATATCCTCCCATCTAGTTTGTGCAAGCTCATGCGCCACTAATTTATTCGTTTAACGTGCTCGCGGACTGCTTGTTAAGAATTTTCCTCGCACTTTTTATATATACACCGGTATACGAGTTCGTGATATTCTCTGGCAGATGGGGGATATATGCAGGAGCTTGGTGTGATGGAGGAGGGTCGGGGGGGAGCGTCTTTACTGTTTTAAGGATCGTCGCTGCTGTTCAATGTATGGAGTTTGCGTGAAGCTGGTTGCCGCAGCTCCTTGATGAAATAGGTCGATCGTTGGTCGGTCTTGAGTTACGGACACAAGCTTGGATGTGTGTGTGTGTGTCGGAACCGAGCGGACGGTGAATTATTTCGGTGATCGATACGGAGATGCTTTATTCCCTGGTATATTTGATTGACGCCTTCGCTATTAATAATGTGGGATTATTATACTTTAAATGTGATGTGGGACTTATTATTGGACGGGTAGTCGTGGTAGCATGAATTTTCGTTGTTGGCGATAACGTTATTTTATACACGCCAGTTATGAGTGTAGTGCTGTTTTGAACGTAATAATATATTGCAACAAAGCGATAATGTCTTAGTAAATACGTTGTTAAAATGCGAATAGTATCTCACAGATATATTATGGGGTGATATTTTACAAAATATTATTGTGTCATTTATAACCAGAAGCATACGAATGATGTGAGATGACAATAATGATGTTACCTTTTATATTGAAAATTGTATTTTCTTTTTAATATTTGAAATGTGTTTTTAAACAAAGCACCTGTAATATTTTGTACAGAGGCTGGATGAGAACCTGGACCCTCCTATGCCCATTGCTCTACCGACTGAGTCTCCGTATAGGCCTCTCAGTTAAAAATTATCTTTCACATTGTTAAAGTTAAATTTTATTCATTAAAAATTGTAATTCTCATATCTATAACTATTTACTATCACGTGTAACTTTTGTATTGTCATTTCCTCACAAGATACTATTTTTCGAATAAAGAATCAATAAATAAAATGAACAGACGGAAAAAAAAGGAAATCCTTGTAACAAATGAAAAAGAAAGAGGCGAACTCAAGGGCGAAGCAGAGCACGAATAGGTACCGCAATAAATCATCCATACGACCAAGCTTGTAGAGCGCACATCCACAAGCTATCGTCCTCAACTAAATTATCCGCGATCTGATGCCCATCGATTCCAATTGCCGATACCTTCCATCATATTCGTCAAGATGACATTAAATTATTGTATAAAAATTTTTATCATATGTATAGTTCCACTCCTTACGACAAATCACTCCATTCCCCAAATTCCCACTTCAGCCATTAAAAATCAACGTTAACACACGAACCAATAGAACAGCAGGACCGAATTGATCTCGGCACGTTGGTCGTGCAGGCAAATTAAATCCAAGTATCCCAGCTGGACGCGCAGTCCAGCAATAGCAGCAGCAATAGCAGCAGCAGCAGCAGCAGCGAGAGCCATACACAAAAGGTGCCTGAGTGCAGTCCGTCGTTCCAACTCCTTTGTCCCTCCTGCAGCCGACTGTTAATTCGAGTATCCACCGCAGCAGCCAAGGCGAACCTGCTTGAAATCGAAGTGCCCCATTGCACATGTATATGTGTGCGTGTAATACTTGTTGCCTCGGTGCAGTACCTTGAATAACGGCGAGGAAGTTTGTTTGCGAGGGACCGAATGACTGAGCGCAAGGACTGTATATGTGTGATCAGGTGTGCTGTTGAGCTACGCGAATCGTTGAAGGAATCGAGGAGAGAGATAGAGCTAGAGGGATGAGATGGAAATGTCTTGGTTCGTCGATGCGTTAAGGATGCTTTTTATCTATGATTTTGTTTGCCTGCAGGCCATAATTTGAATAACTATAAAATCATAAATTTACTTTGAATGGTCGTACTTTGTATAATTTGTGAGAATTATATTTAATGGGGTGTTATTGCCTCATTTTAGAGAACGATCTTTATACTTTATCATGGAGTTAAATACTTCGAACGTTAATATTATGTATAGAGCAGCCATGAAGTAATAAAGCAGTAGTTAATTCAATAAATGAAATAAAGACAATGCGTCACGGGAACTATATCTAATAATTTTAATGATTTTCATTTATAGCCTTCAATAAAGTAATAAAGTGCTCCGCGTTAGTACCAGCATATTGAACTAAAAATAAACTATATACTATAGTGATTAACTCGACAATGCAGCCCAATATGTCTATAGATTAAATAAAATCAAACTATAGAATTCTCGTTTTATCTATTCCTTTTTGCACATTCGAAAATTCAGAAAAAAATTCCTGGATATGTAAATCAGAACAGTTCCGAAACTCGGTCATCACGAAGATCAAAGAATTCAGCAATTCTGCAAGACCTACGCAGTCACAATGAAAGTATGTCTCTAGCACGATAAGACAAAAGAATAGGCAAAAAACAGAGCGTGATATAGAGGAGAAAGGACAGAGACACAAGTAAGAAAGAAAGAAAGAAAGAAGCGAGCCACTGTCGCTGGCAGTGGCATACTGCTGCTGGTGCAGTCAATCCCACTTGCAACTCGGATACAGCCCCTGGAATATCGTAAAACTCACTGTGAAACTTCCCTCCGCTGTACAGTGTGCGAGCGAGCTGACGAGTGTCTATGTGTGTGGGTGAAATTTTCGCAGGGCTACTCTCGTCTATGTCGGAGTTGCGCGAACTTTGGACACTTTTGTTATCTCCTCCTCGGCAGAGATAGTGCCAGGGAGCGAGCGAAAATAATACCTTTTGCAAAGGATTTTGAAATGGCTGAGTGGAGTTGTTGTACCTAGGTGCGGGTCTCTCCTCTCTGTTCCTCTTACTCTCTTCCTCTCTTGAAGCCAGTCGAGCTGCCGCTCTAATTGCCCGGTGCTTTTGTTGCCGCATCGCTATATACGTACTTTGCTGCGCAATTTAATGGACGCTTTGTATCGAGCGATAACGTTTACCGGGAATTTCGGCGAAACTTTTCCCAAAAACCCCCATGCAAGATTGTGCTTTTTTACCGGTGTCGTACGATTTCGATGATACTCATTTTATATAAGAAAATAATGTACTTACGAAAATATTTGTTGAACAATTGTTTGTCTAGTTTTTTGTATAAGTTGTAAAGGATACCCTGTAAACTAAGATGAACGTAGTACGTCCTACAGATATAATCACACTCTATTTTACAGTTATGAGGACATCCTTCTATACGTTCAAAATTACTTTCAAAAGTTGTCTCGCTCTCGAGTCTTCTACAGTTCACAGATGATAGATGCAAATATTTAATTACTTTCGACAAATGTAAGCGTCACGGAATAAATTACTAATAAAATAATTAATAAAATCAAATTATTTATTTCGAATTTCCCTCTCTCTGCAGTTATCGAACTCAATAAACATTTAATTAGGCTTCAAACAACACGAGGATAAAATGTAATATACCAAAGTGTGTCATCGCGCGATATTAATTTTAATTGCGATATACGTGGTAATGAAGCTTTCATGTCACAGGATATTGACATGGCCACTTGATTGAATTTAAATTACATGTCCGAAACAGACACATACTAAACGCATAACCCTGCAAATCCCGTATATGTCGTCATGTCATAAAACGCTACAGTTGCCCGCGGTACAGCGCGAACATCGTATAACCCAGTCGATACAACTATATAGCAGCACGCCGTTAAACTTCGCAATTGACAAATACACAGGAACATCGAGCGAGCATCTCGCCATTTACGTAGCCATTGAAAAGAAATTTAATTACTCGCCCGGCGTAAGTAAATCGACGACTCGTTGCCGCGGAAATGTATTCACGTCTCAGTTGGGGGTCCCTATTAAATTATCGTTATCGCGCGAGGGTAAAAGAGAGGAGGAGCATGGCTCGTTAGTTCAAACACCATCGACCTAAGCTGATCCGCATTGCAGTATCACTACTCATTTCGGCCGAATACCTACCACCAAGTTATACACACCCACACATACACGTGTACAGAGAGAGAAGCGTGTGAACCAGGTCCACGTGTGTGTGTACGTGTGCCGGGAGGTGAGAAAAAAAAGTAAGAGAATAATAGCTTGGCTTGGTCACGTTTCAATCGGCTGTTTCAATTTTATTTTGAATTATTTTTTGTGGGTGAGAATTTTACAGGTTATCGAGAACGGGGATATTTTATTGCGGTGGAGGGGAGACTTTAGTGGAATTTGGAATTATGACGTCGTATCTTTGGCGAGCATTAAACTGCTGTTGTTACTTTATATGGATACTATATTAGTGTCGGATTATTTAAGCTCGAGATAAATTGATAAAGTATGAAAATTCATGGGGATGAATTTTTGAATTTCTTAGGGAATTTATTAGCCCGAAAATTAAGAGCTGCCCCGGTTAGGACATTCGGTTATGCAGATTTGGAATAATCGATTAAGTGAATTGATTTGAATGTATATACGAGCATATACGCAAAATCACTGTACAGCACTGTACTATAATTAAAACTTCTAATTAATTTGTAACTAGACTTTCAAATTTGTCAAACTTGCTTAACAATATTGTTTCTTTTTTGTTACAGGTGAGTTATGCTCCTACTATGAAATACAAGCAATACGTAATTGTAAAACAGCGGATGGTAAGTTTCGATCAGCACTGAAATCAATAAAAAAAAAAATTTCTATTTCTATAGAAACAATCAATAATACACCCTTGCCAAGTGGCCAACACCCAATAACCCTCGTCCCCCATAAAATTCACAACAATCGGTAATCTCTCGCCGCCACCTCAGAAAAAAAAGAAACCCCGCGCAAAAAATGAAAAGAAAGCACACCATAAAGGTCAGAAAGCGGAGGGAAGTAGAAAAAAAAGTGAAAAGCCAAGCCCGTCCTCGATTCCAATAAAAAAGGCGTCGCTCTCGAGACGCATAAAGTGACATCGCAGCTCTCTCTCTCTCTCTCTCTCCACGCGCACTGCTATACGTGATTTAGCTCTCTTTCCCTCTGTCTCTCTCTCTCTCTCTCTCTTTCTCTCTCGAGCTGTGCTCGCCATCTCAGAGGAAAGCTCGACTACGTACAGGGTGGCAAGCGGCGAGAGAGAGAAAGAGAGAGAGAGCGAGAGAAAGCCCCGAGATTTCACATGAGGATCGCGTAGCTGCAGGAGCCGATGAACTGTGTCTCGATGTGTACGTGTGTGCGTGTGTGAGTGTGTGAGAGTGCGGCGCGCCAAGTGAAACGCCGCTCTGCAGTGCGGGCCGAGTCGATATTTCAACATCAAGCTCACCCAGCACTGCACACACACAAACACATACACAGACACACACACACGCGCACAAGCATACAGAGAAAGAGCCATAGCCGCGTGTGCAGCCCTGTACTTCCACCTTTAATGGCGCCCTGGTCTTCCCTTTATGGCCCATTAGCTTCGCTCACTCACACATGTACACCCCCCCCTCTCTCTCTCTCTCTCTCTCTCTATCTCCCATGTATATATACATGCACTCCGATATCGACTCTAAGGACATTTCCTGGGGCGCTCTTACCCCGCGCCGTGTGCAAGTCTTTGCCAACGATAGCGCGGACCTCGATGTACATGCTACGCTATCTATCTGTGGCCCGCTTGCACGTGTGCGTGTGTGCCTGTGTGCGTGTGTGTGTGCGCGCGCGCGGCTGCGCCGGTTTTAACTGCGGGATTTCTAATTGCGTGGGCGAAGCCTGCTTTATGGGATTGAGCCGGCACGAGCTGCAGCCGGTGCTGGTGCTGCTTCTCTCCAGTTCCTATTGGCGTCCTGCTCCGAATGTGAATTATTCACTGGACAGGATTCCTTGGATTTCCGCAGAGGTGAAGAGGATGGGAATTGGTTCGTACGGTTATCATGAAGTGATTGTTAAACTGGTTGGGGTAACTTTGACCGATGCCATCGGTTTCGGAGAGGTGATAGACTATCTGGTAATTAGATGGGTGGTCCGATTAATTATACAACTGGATGTGTCAACCGACAAATGATGAATCGATTGGCGATTTGAAGGTATACTTATACAAAATCGTTTGGATATATTAAAACTTCATCGATAAGAATATCTAATTGTCAATTACTAGCATTCAAATATTAACATCAGTACGAGCTTTTGTCTGTCTTGTCAAATGGCAAGATGATGCGCTCGAACCATGAGCTCTATTTGCATTGTCTCTATAAGCAAATCCTTATAACTTGTTACTGCAACTAGCGAATCTCTCAAGCGCACATCCAAAAAAGGTAAGTTCAAACTCTCGGTATAACGAAGCCAACGACAAAACCATTTCAATCTCAGGTCCTCGCGCTCCAAGAACAGTTTCCATAGCTGCATAGAGTACAAACGAATCAGCGCATAGAAGTTACGTCTCTTTCATCCGTGCAATCTGCATCGAGACAGGCATGTGAGCATCCCTTCAGTTCAACTAGACAGATAAGAAAAGATAGAGAGAGAGAGAGAGAGAGAGAGAGAGAGAGAGAATAGATGTTTATTTAACAAAAGACTCATAGTCCTATACAGCCAAAGCCGATAACAAACGTTGTCGTAAATATAAAATATCCTAGGTTTAAGATAAAACGGAAAGGGACAAAAAAGATGAATTATATATGATATAAACAAATCTTGCACAATATAAAAGGTCAAGTGAGTACGATTGAGTAAAACAATATTTAGATAATTTTAATGCCTCTGTGCAAGAGCAGTTTTCGCAGCCGAAATTCAAGCGGGACATTTATAAACATCCTTCGAATCACAACAGGAATCAAAGAAAGAGAGAGAGAAAGAGAGAGAGAGGGAGAGAGAGGCCGAATGAAAGAGAAGAAAACGGAGAGAGAAAGAGGGAGGAGACGACGACGAGAAGACGCAATAACGGGCCCGTTTGATCCGCGCTCGTGTATCCTATGTACGTGTGCACAGGCATTCTCCCCGGGTTGCACGCACTTCGTCTTACTCGAATGAGCGCAATCACTCGGAGCCATCCCCCTCATGCGCGCGACCAATAGAAACGGAGCGCGAAGTCGAGCGACGAGCCGAACACGCGACGGTGCAGTGCAGTGCACTGTGTAGCGCCACGTCTAATAGAAGCAGCGGCGGTGGGAGGAGGAACAGCGGGAGGCGAGACGAGAGATGGATGGAGTACCGAGCGTGGCGTTGCAATGAATATCCTTTGTTGTAAATAAAAGAAGTATTGCGCGCTTGCTGCCTTTTTCTCGCTCCGGGCCTCCTTGAAGCGCGTCGATGCAATATTTTATTAATCTCATGATATTGCTTACTTCGTTAAAGTCTTTTTTTAAACAGTTAAGCTGTAAGATCTTACATCTTTCGCGTCGATAATCAACAGATTCATCTAAAATATACAATAAATAATCTTACTGTATTCATCGTTATATCGCGCGTAGCCAGAAGGAGCAGGACCAAAAAACAAAGCGAAACTCCGCAGCGCAAATTAAAAATTCCCTTTGGTCCCCCGTACAACATACCACCGGGCGAATTCCGTCCTTCCTCTCGATATACAGCACGCACTTCGTCTTCGTCGAGAATGAGCGCGCAATCACTTTAAGTCCTCTCCGAGACTGTCAGCAAAAGGACGACGAGTCGCGAGCGCGCGCAGACATCACGGACAAGCGAACAGCGCCTGTAAAGAGGAGGATTTCCACTCTCGAAAAACGGGGGCACGCTGCCAGATTTTCCGTCTGGCGTGCAAACGAGAGAGTGAAAGAGCGAGAGAGAGGGAGAGAGAGAGAGAGAAATAGTCCTATATACAGGCGATATTTCGCCTGCGAGCAACGGCAAAAGGAGATAGAAAGGAGAGTGGAAAAATGAAAAGTGTAGAAGCAAGGGAAAATGGATGGAGGAGAGAGCGCGAGAAGTGCTGGGGACGAATACCCCGATCCTATGAATTTCAAGGTGGAACGCGCGCTCGTGCACGAGAAACGAATGCCAATGGAGGGGTGGGGCCAAGCCGCCGCGGGGGCGAATATCGGTTATTGTACACGTCCCTATACGACGTCTCTTGCGCTGAATCACGTCGACCTGCCCGTGAAGCGACACTTTCGCATTTTTATAGTAGCGCGAGAACTTTTGTGCGTGTACCAAGTTGCTGCGCCTGCCGTCGGAAAACTCGCATCCCGATACTCTCTTAGCTCGTTAAAATCGTCCCGAGCGACACACGAGTACATTCGAGCGCTGTAATAATTGATATTCGCACGTAACATCTAATATCGTTCAATCGCAGAGATAAGCATAGATATATACGTATATAGTTTCGTAAGTATCTTTATTTCGGTTCATCGACAAGTCACACATATATAGTTTACAGAGCCTGTATAGCCCATAGTTTCAATCGCACCAGTAGACAGGAGGCGGACAAGGAGAACAAACGGGTGCACAGACCGGCTCGCAGATCGGTGTGCAAACGTCGGGATAACAAGGTACGCAAGGTATACAACAAGGAGGTGGCTCGAGGGGTTTGCCCTTGTCCTCGATACCGATCATTGCGCCTCCTCCAGTACCACGCTTTTTCTTCAATTTCTTCATCAAGTCCTCCCAATTCAACGATTTATCGGCAACTTTATCTTTATCTCCATCTTTAAATCGTGACAATTAATTATACGCATACGGTCAAATAAGCAAAACTGCAAAATGTATGAATTTCGCGCGGACTTTCCATAATGCCAAATATATATGCAATGATATAGCGTTCATTCGAAAGCGTGCATATATGGAATAATGATAAGATGCCAGGAAGCAGAGAATCCTTACCACCATCGTCAACGATTAGCCCATTCTTCGTGGCGGTGGCCTTGTCAGCGGACTCCGGATCAGTGTGAGTGCCCTTATCCTTCTTCTTCTTGCCCTTGCCCTTCCGCTTCTTGCCCTTGCTACCATCCTTGCTCCCCTTGCCGCCCTTGCCATCCTTGTCCTTGTCGGTACTCGTGCCGAAGGTCTTCGAGCACTCGTCAAGCAGAGCCGCGTGCTGCTGGTCGGGCGAACAGGCGCACTCGAACTCGCAACCCCTGAGCGCCGAGTATATAGGCGACTTGCTGTTCGGTTCCTTCTCAGGCTGGAGCTCGAGACACTCGTACGGCGCAGACAGATTGTACTCTTCCTGGATGTAGAAATAGGTGTCGGTGTTTCGCGAGGGCCTGTCTATCTCTGTTATGACGCTGTTGCCCAAGCAGCTCATACGCACGTACAGGTCCAAGAGGCAATCCGACAATTCCTCGCTGTCTGGCGATTGCAGCACGAATGTGCCCCTTAACGAACTACGAATAAGGACAGTTTAAGGTTCGATTTGGAAATGCCGCGGAACCGGTGCCTTTTAAATGATACTTTGAAATTTTTAAATGTATTCAGAGGACTTGAGAGGTAGAAATTTATTAAAAATTTTTCACTTCCATATTTTCTTCGGATTTACTAATATGCTCGAGGGACGACTTTGAGATAGTGCAACAAAAGAAAGTGCTTTTACAAATTGGCCTAGCATTTGAAGCCGAAAACCCTCAAAGATCAACTTGTAAAATATTTAATTACTTATATCTGGCTACATTGATATATAGTTTAAGAGTCAAGAATCAAGTCTTATAATTGGATAAAAACGCCCTAATCAGCAAGTGAAATAAAAGTCTGAGTAACGCTGCGCCAATTTCCCCACTCTCTGCTCTCCTCTCTCAAATATCGTCGCGAATCGTTGAACCCGAAAATTATTCATACTCGCTAATACTCCCCTCGACATCCTCTGAAAATCTGCCCCCCCCCCCTCCCCGACTGCCAAGAAACTCGGGCAATTTCCATGAGCTTAAGAAGCGGCTTAGAAAGAGTAACCCACCGCGAGACAGAAAAAAGAGCCCCAATAAAGGCGAGAGCTACTTAATCAACCTGGAAATGGGATCGCGTTCGTGGGGCAATTTGAGCAAATTGCCAAGCTCGCGCCTGATCTTCAGTTCCTTGACAATGAAGTTGTGCAGATCGGCTACATCGACGAGGAGCTGGCCGATCATCATCACGTGGCTCTCGATCTCGAAGTACTGCGAGACCTCGCGGCGCACAAAGATCTGGAGCTGGAGCTCTTTGGTTTGCTCGCAGAAGCAGCCCTGCGGGATCGCGTAGACCATTGATTTACCGCCGAAGAATTTCCGTTCCTCGCCACACGAGCCTCTGTATTTCCTTCAGAAAATCATTCAAATGAAAATATATTTTTAGACTCTAAATTTATAGTTTTTTTAAGGATCAATTGAGATATTGAAACATTATTTAATAGATACAAAAATTCATTTATAAATCTATTATAATCCTTTCGGTCCGAAACGTATTAGTTGATTAAAAACTTAATTCAAAGTAATTGGAAATTATAAGATTTTAAACATATTTCAATTATGAAAGGTTCAATTTCATTAAAAAAACTAACTCTGAAAGTTCCGACCCAAATTATTCATCCGCGTATTCGTTAATTTAAGAACAAGTTATAAATTTAAAATGTAATATGAGCGAGTGAATTTAAATTTCCATGTGAAACTGATTCGTTCCTACTTGTAATCCAATCGATTCGGTTCCACATCGATCCACTCATCGTCGAGGAAGCGAAAACTCACTATATTCTTGCTCATGACAACTGCGTCAAATGGATCAGAGCTTGGGATGCACAACTGCGATTGCACACATTTAAAAGTTGAGTATTAATTTTCTATTATTTAAACATCCATCTTTATTGTAATATTTACGATGATTTTCATAAATCGGGAAAACTAACCTTTTCAACCTCCACTTCCAACATCATGATATATGCGTCGCGAGCGATGATTAAGGAAGACATTTTCGTTTCTTTTTATGTTACGTTTAAATGTTTGATAAATGTTTGTATTTTTGTTAGTTTTATTATTATTCAGCTTAAAAATTTAAAATTAAGGGCCTAAAATTTTGTGCTTAAATTTTGCCATTGCGTTACCGAAAATAACACTGAAGTGTTTGCGTCTCCTCGACGATTTCGTTTTAACGCTACATTCAAATGGAACGAATTAATCGAAAATTAAATTCGATCGTTAAACCTATACCTATTTCTCAAATTCTGCGATATAATAATATACATACATTTACGATAAAATAAAAAGTATGTTATTAAAAAATAAAACTCAAATAGGCATGATTTACAATTTCCTAGTGGTTTAATTGTCAACGGAAGATAATTAAAAGGAACACCTCGGCAACGCAAAACCGTATACATTTCCACGAACATTCGTCCAATGCAGCTCGTTTCTTCTAATCGCTGCGACAATGGGAAGCTGCGAGATAGTCGCAACAACGAGAGAAAGAGAGAGAGAGAGAGCCGCACGAAACTCCATCTTTATTACTTTAATTTAAAGAAGAAGAAACCAGCTGCAGGCTTACAAGCTTCGCAAGCGCAAAAGAACAAGCGCTATACAAAGGCGCGTGTATATGTACGTGCAGCAGTAAACAGAGAGAGAGAGAGAGAGAGAGAGAGAGAGAGAGAGAGAGAGAGTGAGAAGAAGAGGGAAATAAAGAGCGGGTGAAACTCTAGCCTTATCTCTTCTGGCTGTGCTTCTTATAGACAGTGCAATTTATGGAGATATTATATTCTCATTAACGTCGGCCGCCTTCTTCGGCATCGTTTTACTCTCTCTCTTTCTCCCTCTCCCTCTCTCCCTCTCTTCCCTTGTCTATATGCAGTCGAGGCTCGACAAGAGCGTCGTCTTCTCTTTTTATTAGTACTGGGGCTTGGGCCACCGCGAAATCCTCCAAGAAAACCGCTCTCAGATGCGTTTGATGGAGATGCTTTCTTTCTTGAACCTTAATTAGATGTTTTTCTGGGCGATCCTGCTACAGGTTTTTTCCTCTTTTTTTTGAAGAATGACGTATATTGAAAATTTAATGTTGGTTCAATTATGTGACGTTCATTTGTTTTTTTGCAATGTTAGTCTACTGCAGCCAAATTAACAATATATGCATGTTCTGATAGATAATTATTTATACCTAAGATTTAAAGGTAATTTAATTGATTTTATGTACTATGACTTATCATATCGACGGACAATCTTTTACTACCATTTTTATAATGAGGTTTCCATATACGTTATACATTGAAATCGATATTGAAACCATCAAAAATAACTGAAGAAATACAGTTATTCTATCATAAAACAAATGAAGAAAAAAATAATAATTTTACACTTAAGAAAATTCTAATACAACAAAAAGAGGTCGTAATCAGTTAGTAAGCGAAAAATAGCATGAAGTAGGTACGCAGAAAACGTTTGAAATTAGTGACAACATAAAAATTTCTGAAAACATAATCTCAACTAAATTAAAAAATTTCAACTTTGAACATTCTCAGTAGTCACTCCTCGTGCCACTCACTCAAACGCAAGCCCGTTACAAAATTAAATTTTTCACCTCGCTCAGTCGCGATCCAAATCCACAAGTCACATTATGCGCGACACCATTCGTTCTAAAAAAAGAAAATATGCCCCGGTAAAGCTTCAACAGAGAGACGGTGAAGAATTCCTCTCGATACCTGCGCAAAGTAGAGACTCACGAGCGCGCCAAACCATCGCGCGCACGCCTGCACGCGACTCACTTCCTCGCCTCGACTTTAGGTTGTATATATCGAGGCCCATCTTCGCACGAGGTGACGCGTTAATTCGCTCCTCACTCAAAAGCCAGAGGCGGGCGCGCGCGTCGAACACTTAAGTGACATGCAGTCGCTCTACGCGCGAGTGGCCTGGACCGCAAGTCAAGTCAAGACGACGGGGGATCCTATATATACGGCTCCTTATCAAACACCTAAAGGCTTCCAAGTCACTGGGGGGTCTCTGCTTAATAGGCATTAGTGCTCGAGAGTACGCGCGTTAACGAACTATCGGCACGCAGGGGGGATGTTTAATTTGATTATTAACCCTTTTGCGTGCAACTCCGGAGAGAGAGAGAGAGAGAGAGAGAGAGAAAGAGAATGCGCTGCGTACGCTAAGATCTCGTGCTTCGATGATATAGAATGATGTCTGCGGATGTTTGCTACCTGCTTTTGTTTTGGTGAGCATGGCGGGATTCTTGGAAGGTCTGCTATGCTATGAATTGATTTGCATTTCCACTGAAGCCGCTACTTATTGTGTATAATATTAAGAAACACATGGTATAAGTTTTATAAAGTTATAACAATTGCTTATAGCATATTGTTTGTTCAGTATTTTTAGTAAAGTTTTTATCTTATCTCTAAAGGTTAAATATTGTAATCGGTCTTTCATTTGTTTTCAGACATGCTGTAGTCCACGGTACTAATCGAATGGTAACCTTTTGTGTTTAGTCCGCAAACAAAACACTGACAAATGTTCTATATCCGCATATCATTGAATTCTAACTGACTTTCAATTATATACTAACTTTTTTTCAGTATTAATAATGAAAATTTGATTTAGTCAAAAAATATAGATAAAAACGGACTAAACCTTCTTAAGATTTCTATCAGGGGCTTTAATTTTAGTTGGACAGTTTTTAAGTTTTTCCTTTTTCTTATTCATATAGAAACAAAACTATAAGCAAAATAATAAGCAAAACTATGAGCAAAATAACAGTAGATTGAAATTGCATTTAAAATGCTTTCTATTCAAAACTAACATATATATTTTCAAGAACAATCTCTAGTTTAGTAAAAAAAAGACTCCTAATTTATTCAAACTCCAATAAAGCTCAGGTCGAAGTATCTTCGAGTAAATGATCGCAAATCAAGTGTAACTTTAAGCCCGGCTCCTGTTGCCGAAAAAAATAGTCTGCCACCACGAGCCGGCTCGAAAACGGCCATAAATAAGCATCCGAGCGTAATTACTGCTCTCAATTAGGCACTTTTTTCGACTTTTCCCTATTAACGATCTCATCTCTCTCTCTCTCTTCCCCTCTCTCTTTCTCTTTCTCGCTCGGAATTAACGAGGCCGCAAGCTTCTGCCAGAAGAAAAACCGGGGAGCCCAAGAAAGGAAGTTGTAAAAAAAAAGAAGAAGAATAGGAAGAAGAAGGCTGTGGCACGGCGTAGAGTCGCGAGCTCAAGAGTAGAATTGGGATACTTAGTTGGGAGAGAGTCCCTTCTTTTCCCAGCACTTTTAGGTATATACACTTCCGCGCACTCGCGGGAGAGAAGTGCAAGCATCGTATCGCGGCCAACTGAAAATCGCTACGTCGCTTATTTCTCTTCTCGACGCTGCAGTGCTTCTGTGCCACCGCGTGTGGGAAAATTTCTATTTCTTCTTGTTCTTCTTTTTTTTGAAAGAAAAGATACATATTTTTCGCTATCATATGAAAGGAATAAACGGATATCTGAATTCGCCATTGAATTATGATTGTGAAACTGATTACTAATTCTTATTAACACCATTTAATGAAAATTTCGCACGGTTCTAAAGGATGCTTTATTTGACTTTGTGTAATAGATAAAAATATATTTTATCTGCAATTCTGTATATTTTATTTAACCCTTCAAGTAGTCATTCATGGCAAAAGTTTAGAAATATTTGTATAATTTTTACTGCATTTTATTTTATTAAGGATAGCAGATTCTTCGTGAATTGAAAATACAGATCTATGTGCAAATATAACCATCTTCTATAAATATTTTAACAGCAACAAAATAAATTTGGGGAAGCTAAGTACTAATCACTATGATATTTGTTACTTACAAATTAATTTTTTTTATACTTAAACAATTTTAGTTCAATTGAACCTATTGTTCTATAAAAGAATACATGTAAATGTTAATCAAGTACCTTGCAAACAAGTTGTATTTTCCTTAATGGTGTTTTTGTAAGGGGTCATGTATCCGTTGTTAAAAAATAAAAAAATAAAATATATTTTATATCAGTTTTAAAATATTGACATCATAGTAATGAATTCTACCTTAAAAACGTCTTCCTTATGCTGCTGAAAATGATAAACTACCTTTACGTCATATGCTTATTTTTCGTGGAATGTGTACCAATAAAAAAGAAAAGCACACAACCTTTTGATTTTCTTAAATTTTCTGGTAATATTTTCACTTACGCTCGTATTCTCCTAAAAACAGCTGTATAGAAAATGATAATCTTTGATAAGAAATTCATCAATGTAACAAGCAAAAGGTTCTCAATATTTAAAGTGATAAAATACTAGTAAAAAGATGTTTGCATAGATGTTTTTACAAAACATACGAAATATTAAAGTATGGAATATATTTTAATCGATAAGACAACAAGCAAACAAGGTATGTGTCACTTTAAATAAATTGTGAATATAAACAGGGTATAAAACCTCGATCTCTCAAAATCGTCATTCAAGTTAAGTAGAAGTTACCAGCTTGAAGTTTAGAAAGTGAGATAGTCGGATAATATTCAAAATGCTTATTCTTGCGTGGGTTATAAAGACACTTGCAGCAAGCCCTGATACTTCCAGTGATTATTGTAAAATAGACTGTGGTAAAATCACTCAGAACAATTTTCATGTCAAGTGTCCTCCTGAAACTAATTGGTTTACTGGGGCAAGGGCCGATCACAGGTATGTTAAAAAAGTTTTTTTAACATTACATTCAAACATTCAAACATTGAAATAAATACATCAAGAAAAAAAATTTTTATAAAAATTTAGTTAGTTAAATATATGTATAAATAGTTTTCAAAAACAATTATTGAAGTAAAAAATCCAAATGTTAAAAAAGATTCTCTATATGTATAGCAAAAGAAATAAAATTTTTGGCTCACGAAATACTGATAAAAGATTTATAGTGTCATATAATCCATATTTGTTATTACAATTTAATTATCATTTTTCATTTGTCCTTTTTCACTTTGTTCATTGAAAAATAATTTTCTTATTCCATGATTTTCTTTAGTATTTACATTGAATTTATATGTTACATTTAAATTAAAATTAAATTTTGAATAATTTTCCAGCAACAGTTTAAAAAAGTACATATTTCAAAAATTATATATTCTACTTCTAAAACTAGTAAAACTTTACTAAAAATAAATATTTATTTACTGCAGATATTTATTTATAATCGAAAAAGGTTTGAATTTTTTTTGTTGACCGGATAAAAAGAAACAATAGTCGAACTGAGGCCTAAAAAATGAAATATGTTGACTGGTAATAAACTTGGTTGTGATTGCCTTGGCATGATATAGCTATATAAAATTATGTTCATTGCGGCTTAATTTATTTACATATTGTATATTAGCAGCAATGTTTCTTGTACTACGGTCATGACTCGAACCTTATCATTTAATTAAAAATAAGGATAATTGTCGCACGCATAAATGGAAGTTGAAGTAAGTCGTGAATATAAGCGGGGCATAAATAAGCGGTACCTCAAAATCTTTATTGTAAGTCAAGTAGAAACTTTAAACTGATATTAAAGAGTGACGAATTGAATAACATTGAAAATGAATTTTCTCCAATGGTTTTGGCTTGCAACTGCAGCAACGCCTGATGATTCCAGTGATTATTGTAAAATAGACTGTGGTAAAAGGACTGAAAACAATTTTCATGTTATGTGTCCTCCTGAATATAGTCGATGGACTGGGGCAAGAGATGATCATAGGTAACTTAAAAAAGAATTTGTTTATTAAAATCAGTCAGTAATATACTATGAAAAAAAGATCTTAATAAAAATTTAATTAGTTAAAATAAGTTAAAAACTAAATTCTTCATAAAATCAAAAAAAGTACCTAGTATTTTCTTACTGAAAAACATATTAAGAACGATCGAACTAATTATATTTATTCCTCAACTGTACTAAGTACTCCAGACCGTGACGATTGTCCAAACTACGTTCAATACAAGCTATTCCAAGAGGAAAAAGACATAATTGTAAATTATCACAATGCTAAAAGAAGAAGAGTTGCCGCTGGAAATGAAACCCGTGGATCACCTGGACCTCAACCGGTTGCAAAACATATGCCAGATTTAGTAAGTATAAGAGTTGAATTTCAACTGTTTTAATAACTTAAGAATTCATTCTGATCAAAAAATCACTAATTTTAAATTAAAAAATTCTTACCAAATTATTTTGCAGGAATGGGATGATGAATTGGCTGAGCTTGCTCAACAATTAGCCAACCAATGCAGATATATTAATGGTCCAAGAAAGTACCAATGCAGCAACGTCAGTACGTAAATTTTTCTTCAATCAATTATTTTTAATCGATCTACATGACAGATTTATATAATATTAGTGACAAACGTTTTGAAAGCACAAGGTCAACAATAATTGTCTTATACATATATTGTATTTTTTTCAGATCGTTTCCCTGTCGGTCAGAACATTGCCTACAAAGAAAGACTTGGACCATTGAACAGTCAAAGCATTATTTCTGTTGAAGAATTAATGGATGACTGGTACAACGAAGTCAAGAAGTTTGATTCCAGAAAAGTTGATAGTTACAGGTATCATTTGCTTACAAGTTACTCGGTTATTATAATTGAATTCGTCGAACTTTAATTATTCAGTTTAAATAATATGGACATGCCTTTTCTTGTAGCTGGCACCCGGAAACTCGTGATTACTCACAAATCCTCTGGGCTGAAACTACTAAAATTGGTTGCGGTATATTGAGATACTCACGTTTTGCTAAAAACAAGCGACGCAACATTTCCCGCCTGGTGTGCAACTACGGCAGAGGCGGTAACTCTAACGGACAACCTGTTTACGAAAGAAAGTAGCGGGCTCCTTTAACATTAAGAGGGCAAGCTGGTATTGGACCTGTAAAAAAACATATAAAATTTGTTATTAACAATTTATCTTTATTTTAGTACATAATTCAAAATGGAAATTTTTCTTAGCAAAAAGTATTTTAGGCCCAGGTAAATTTAATTATATCAATCTAGTGGTCTCATTGTCAGATACGTAGAGTCGTGTATCTTGGCCACAAAATCAGCTTACCATAAGGTTCTAAAGTCAAATCTTGATAGATTTTCATAATTTCTTTTTTTAAATTAAAGGCAATTTTATTCCCTTCCGCCTGAGTATGATAGAGAGTCAAGAAATTTTAAATTTTTATTTTTATTTTACATTTTTACTCAATTTTGTTATTTCTTATACTTTTTCTTTAATATCTTGCAGTAGGGAATTCAAATACCTTTTTAATTAAAAAAAAAGCTACATGTAAATCCTTCAAGATTTGACTTTAGAAAAAAAGGTTATAGATATATATTCTCGATCATAATTCTAACGCTAAAAACGACATTTTTTACAATTTTACGTTTGTCGAGTTGAACAGTACACGGGGAATCAGGGACTCGTTTCTCTCTCCTTCTGTCTCTAATCCTGCTGACGTCGTTGTGTAGCGCCAGAGCAGCAAAAGTAGTGGATATGTATAAAGACAGAGAGAATAAGGGGGAAGTAAGAGAGTGAGAATGAGACAGAGGAAGAGAGAAAAACGATCGGTTCGCGTGGAAAAATCCAATTTTCCTTGGATTAAACTCTGACGTGCCGAGAGGGCAGCCCAAGTAGTAGAAGGAGACTCCGCGGAGTAATCTCCCTTGGCTACGATTTATCCGTTTTCCATCGCTCTCCTCCTACTTTTCGACTTCGGTCTTCGTTTTCCATTCTCTTCTTTTCCTCGGCCGTTCATATCTTCCTCGTCTCTATTTGTAGATCCGAGTCCCGAATCAATTAACATATTCGAGCTATCAGTTTGAACCCAGCTACCGCACTGTTGTACGAGAAAATGTTACCGTAAACTTTTGAAAATATTTTTTTATCATCCTTTGCTCGATTAGTTGCGAAATCGTTTTTAGGAAATCACGATATGCCATTGTATACGTGAAAGTATTGCTACTGATAAAGGTTGCGATTGATTAAAAAAGTTTGTCAAATCAAACTAAACAGCCCGTCAAATTCTTCAATAAATTATAGTTTTCTCATAGTCGTTTAAGACACGTGCGAATATTGACATTGTACTACTGGACTTATTTCAATAAGAACCAGAACACTTGTTCACTGCCATCTATTTACACAGCTCGCACTTGGCTTCGCTTTCGATATAAGTCGTTTGCATTACTTGCACAGACTGATTCGTACATTTGCTACAAAGTCACGTCTTCGAATAAACCTTTACATGTGTGGGTACAACAACTCTAAATAAGTATGAACATTTTGTATTGTAAAAAAATAATGGTTTAAGCTTCAAGCTGTGCCATTAATTTCCCGCTAACTCCAAAATAAGAAGTCGCTCTTGTGTAATAAATCTGATAGGATCACAAATTATCAAACGATTCGAGCAACAAAACCTAATCGCATTATATTCGCAAGCAACGTTTTTACCCAACCCACCAATTACAACTAGCAATCGTTATAATCACGCTCGCGATGAAAAACAGTTGGTGTAGAGCGCAAGCTGGCACACCAAAGACTGCGCAAGTTCGACGTAAATTTCATTCGATTACACACACCCACATACATAATTCCACAGTCTCGCAGCAACAGCAGCAGCAGCAGCAGCAGCAGCATAGCAGTCGTACATGTGGGAGCGTACGTGCAGCAGTGACGGGCTGCGCGGGGTCGTTTCATTAGACTAACATTCTATCGAAACTATTTTGGCACAGAATGCCCAGAGGGTTTCTCGCGCGCGCGTCGCACTCAACTCGGCATCGTTCTACTTGCACGCAGGCGGCACATTCGCGCGCATCTACCGGGTATTAGTCTGTCACTGCGCGAGACAGCTATGCCCTTCCGTAAACAATATCGCGACAGCCTCTCTCTCTCGCGCGCGCGCTACTGGATGAGAGAGAGAGAGAGAATCTCGCTGCGCGATAGCAGAATTTAGTGTGGGTCACATTTTCACTCTGACGCATTTCCCCAACTTGTCGAATTGAAAGCACTGGGCTTTTGAGCGAAGCTTTACTTGCTGGATGAAGACGAATTGATTTGATGCTTCTTCTGTAGAGACGATAATTAAGCATATTTGCATTTTGGAATGTGTTTGCTTTTATTGATTTGGTTAGTTTACCCTTTGCGTGTATCAAAATTAGGGAAAAATATAATTAACGTATAATAATTATAGCAATTTCCTTTGGAACGCACTCGTGTGTTCCTTAAATACCTTTGTAACGTTCAAGTCCTACATGTGTGTACTTCTGTTATGTCTCTTGCACGTATCGATAAAATATTGCGGTTATTAGAGCAACTCTTAGGTAGAGAGGCTAATTAAATTATTATAAGCTAATAACTTCAACTATGATATTAATATTTAAATCTGTTATAAATTATGTTGTACTTTGGAGCTTATTATCAGCCTCGGTTTCATCTTTCCATAATTTTACGTTTACGTGAACGCACAGCTTAATTATGAAAATTATTATGAAATTTGATATAGAGTCTTAGAGTTTAATTATTCTATCATCATGTTCTTCTAAAAACCAGTGAATTTTACGTCCATATTATGGTTGAATTCGACTCGTTTCTCTTGTTTTAGACTGAATTCGGAACTTTGCATTGTAGGTCAGATTACTTGATAAATGTATACATATTATAGATTTTGCAATCAAATTTTTACCCGCAAGTATAAATGTACTAATGTAATTATATACTGTATTTATATATATAATATTATTGAAAAAAAGTAATCGATTGCACTCGAAATTCCATTCTCTTCATTTTTGCCCTCGCCGCATAAATGTAAGAACTCCTCACACAGAGTTTCAATCTTTCCAACATGCTCTTCCCACGAATTGTCTCAATCCTCGTCGCTGTGGCGTGCATAAACATAATTCGCGCAATCTCCCGACTCGGGAAGCTAGAGTTAGAGAAAGCTTCGACCTTCGTGCACTGCAACGCGACGCCCAAAATCAGCCGGATTATCCGAGAGCGCGAGTCTCGAGCAATTTCTCGCGCGTGCAGAAGGCTATTTGCTCTCTCCTCACTCTAAGTTTCAAGAAGTCTCTCGGTGGTGTGTGTCTTCGAAGGCTTTATATACTGTGTGTGTGTGTGTGTGTGTGACGTGTCGAGAGGTTCTACGATTTCTGACGACAAGGTCGCTGTGCGAGTGAAGGAGGTGGATACTGCGTTTAGTGAATTGGCTGGCTATATAAGGAGTTGAGCCGAGAAATTCGCAGACGATTTAAACTGTTTCAACGCATTGTGTTCTTCTTTATTGGCTAGTGCGCGGCGAGGATAGGAAGCGCGTTGAATCTAAGATTTACGTCAAACATAAGCTTTCGAATATGGTATGCAATATGATATCGTATCATTTAAATACTTGTACTTTTGACACTTGTCTTACGTTACTTAGAACTATATTTAACTGTGAACGACCAAACTGTTCACAATATTTGAGTCTATCGAGCATTGAATAGGAAAGATGAGCTTATTTACACAAGTGGATCGTGCAAACACCAGAGGAGAGCGCCTGTATTGGCTTTCAATTAACCTATATCTATACCAGATATTTTAATCAACCGAGGAAGTTTATGTAATTCTTATCTCTATAAATACTTTATCGATGACGATTCATCAGCTTTATAATACTAAATTCTTACATTTTGTTATACCTCCTATACATAAAACCTTTTTCTTATAACGAATCGGCACAAAAATAGAATACTTCAAATTCTCGTTCCAAAACCGAAACTTCAAAAACAAGAACAAAATGAAGTAAAAGATATTCTTATCGAATCGATATTAATCAAAAGCCGATTAAGCTCCGCAAGCTATATCCAATTAAGTCTAATTAAGCACGTCTAATTAAGCAGATAACAGTAAGAGGCGGATTCGGCCGCGAAATTATTATTTCATCGATCCTCGCACCCACTGTATATTCCCACCTTTTCCTGCCTCATCCCGTACAATAATAAACATGGAGTCTCACACTCCCTCACACACACACACACACACACACACATGTGGAGATAGAGGATATATTCAGAAGTAACGTAGACAACCGCTGCCAAACCGGATGCGATGTCGCAGGAATCACGAGCCATCGGCCATCCTGCACCAGATTAATTCCGCCCTACCACCTTCGCTCCCTCTCTCTCTCTCTCTCTCTCTCTCCCACTCACACAGACTTTCCGTTAGAGCTGTTGCTAATTTATCTTCGCGCTCGAACGACTTGCGCGACCTTAATTCATCCCGCCTGCCTCTCTCTCTCTCTCTCTGTCTCTCTCTCTCACTCCCTGTGCAATGTGTGTTGTACGCGAGAGTTTGTAGGGGGGTGGAATCGTCGCGGCGACGTCGACGACGTTGGCGACGGTAGTGGTGGTGGTGGATGCGGTGGTCGCGGAGAGTGAAAGACAGCGCGAGATATACTGCAGGAACGCTGCGCGCCGCACACAATAAGCCCGCCAGACGGACTGCTCGAATAATTGGATTACGCTCGTGGTAATTTATCGCGGATGATGAATAAAAAGACAAAAAGTGCGTTTTTTTTTTGCTTCCATTGGACGGCGGTTGTGACCGCTCGCGCGAATAAGTGGACGAGAGGAATTCCTGCGACGTGCGCAGACCGATAATCGCTTTTTTTCTCTTGCTATGATGAATGTCATCTGACTGGTGTACTATTTTAAATTGGCTTGCAAATCTTTCTTTAACATTTATTTTATTCCGTATTACCGATTAATTAATACGGTTTGAATTTGACAATTTTTTTTTTATGTAAACAATTAAGTATATAATTAATATTGTTCGGTGAATAACCGTTTTTTTTTTAGAACATCAAGCCTCTCAATAGTGCATTGTTTAGAAAAGAGGGCAGAGACAGCTTTTTGAAGGAAAACCAGTGGCACATTCAGGGTTCCACAAAAGATGGCGAAACAGCATGTAATCTTCTAAAGTACTGCATCTGTCGAGCTTAGCAAAGACTGAAGGGGAAAAAAAAGCAAGCGATTCAAGCCGAGTCTAAAAGAATATCAGTGCCATATCACACAATGGCTCCTACCATTATACCTTTGTGCAATCGTGTACACAACTTACGTTTACGAACGAGCTTACAAATTGGACAAAGCTGACCGTGCTCTATATGTACAACTAAAACGATCCAAATTATCACGTAAACGCTGCGATCATTTCATGAGAGTCGTAGAACCAAACACGATATATATATATAGAAGCGCTCGGCCATTCCCGTTTCTCCCCCTGGCATATAGCGGCTGTAGATTTCACGACAACTACGGCAACATAAACGAGCTGCAAATAAATCCTGCAGACCATATCCCTCCTAGTGCAACAACAACAACAACTGTCTCGATATAACGCGGTATACGCGGGACAGTTCAAGGTCGTATATCAGACCCCTTCTCTCTCTTTCAAGAGTCTATCATAAAGAGTATATAAAGAGGGAGTGAGAGAGAGAGAGAGAGAGAGAGAGAGAGAGAGAGAAAGGATTTACCGAGTCGACGCACGGCAGCAGCATTCCCAGCGGGATCCTTGCTGTGCAGCTCTCGCTTTTCCGGCTCTCTTCAGGTGCAAATAGGCATCTCTCGCCCCGCGAGCTCAAACTTTCCGAACCCCCGCGAGGGAGAGAAAGAGAAGGGGTAAGGGACTCCTATTATACTGATCGAACTCGTAAAACGTGGATAGTGGGGTAGCTAGAGAGAGGAAGAGAGAGAGAGAGAGAGAGAGAGAGAGAGAAGGTGTGCAGCAGCGCCACAGCTTCCTCGGGCATAACCTCGATTCGCCCCAACTCTCCGATAACTAATCTTCAATGAAATCAGTATGCTCGAGAAGGTAACCTCAGTCGAGCGCGTCGAGACGCTGCCGCTGCCGCTCCTGCTGCTCTGATGCTGGGCGGTCATCTATGCACGCAGAGGCAAGCTCTCCTCGCTCTCCCGGATAAACGCTGGCCCTGTTAGCCTGTAAATTTACTTTTCGACTTTTCTCTCTCCGCCGCGCACTGTTTCTTTTTTTATCCCGCTCCTGGGCTGTTCACGAGCGAGATTGGATGCATATAGATTGCATTTTCGTCGTGACCAAACGGAGTTAAAGATAGGAGATAAAAGTTAAGAAATGGAATTAATGATGTTTGGCTTATTAAAGGGATCGTTCGGAAGAACTTATGATTTCTTAGCCGAGTATGTAGAGAAAGGTAATCTACTGTGCAAGCGGTTGGTTAAAATTTTATCATCAAATTGCAAAGCTCGCCTTTGTAAGGAGAAAAATAATGTTTTTGAGAACTTTTAAGGACCAAAAATAAGCAACTATCTCTACTTGCCGTGTAAGATCCAAGAAATCAGATGTTCCACTAATTTTTCTCTATTAAAATCCATATTGAAACCACCTTCAAAGTAGATGCCAGTCCTAGCCTTCTTAGTATCTGCAAGCAGTCAAACAATACGGCGAAATTAAAAGAAGAAGCTCTATCCTTGCCATTCCCAGTCTCAGAAACGTACATAGCGCGCCGAGCAAGCTTGTTCCAGTCGATCAAGCGCGAGGCGGCGACGGCGGCGCACAGAAAGAGAGAGAGAGAGAGAGAGAGAGAGTCAGAGAGGGAGAAAGAAACGGAAGAAAGAGAAAGCGAGACAAACTCGCTAGGATTCCTCCCCCGAGGCAATGAGAAAGAACGTAATCGCCGTGTGCCATTCGCAGAGAGTCGCGCGCGCGAGCGACAAGATTGACGGTGCCATTCTGGCGAAAACAAGATGGTATAGCCGTGGAAAAAGGAAGGAGGAAAAGGAGGAAGGAGGGAGCAGAGCGAAGACTGCGAAGAGAGACAAAGAGGGAAACGAAACGAGCGTAAGAGAGATAAAGGAGGTGAGAGCTGGCGGAAGGTAGGTATATAGTACAAAAGCGCGGGAGAGAAATATTCCGAGGGGGTGGCCGATGCGTCACAATAATTTCCGTAAGCGGTGGGGCAGAGAGAGAAAAAGAGAGCAAGAGAGCAGAAAAAAAAAGAACGGAAGAAGCCCCTCGTCTTTTTCCATTCCCGATCTCTGCCGCCGTATATATACAGTGTAGCCAGCCGCCGGCGTCGCGCTTATTTTCCAATTTCTTCTCTACTTCTCGTTTCATTTTTTTTTCTTTTTTTTCATTCATCCCCCCCCCCCTCTCTCTCTTTTTCATTCTCTTGGTATATAAGGGGGGAAAGGGAGGAAAATACAACAGTTGCGAATGACGCGAGGAAAATGCGCGTCGCGGTATATATGTTGGAATAGAGTTTTGCCGGCTGTGCCGCACAACGAGAGAGTAATACGCTGGAGATGCAGAGGGGAAGGAAGACGGGATTTCCCAGATTTTTCGTCCGCGAGCCCGAAGGAGATGCGTATTGTATCCTCCTTTTTTTTCCTGCGTTCCTTCGTTCGAATTCCTTTCTTCTTCGTTTTCTTTTTTCCTCTTGCTGCTGTGTCGCTTTGGATTCGAGAACACATTCCGAATGCCCAAAGGGTTTCGATTTGCGTACTTGCAGCTCGGGAATGCGCTCCGATGTAGAAGACCGCTTGAGTTCTGTCTTGTTGTTGTTGTTGTTGTTCTTGTCGCTGCTACTGGATGAAAATTATGCAGGTTTCGATGTCGATCCTTTCGAACGAGGATATCAAAGCTTGCGAAATGAGTGTTCATCTGTTGTTTGCAACCTAGAATTAACATAAATTTAAATTCAGTACTTTACCTGTAACCATATATTATTTAGTATTTCTAAATTAGTTTACTATTAAAAGGGGGTCAATATAAACTTATCTTATACTATATCTAAAATGATTTTATCCTTGAGCAACCCTTGAATTATGAGCCATCGAAACTCCAATGCAACGGGCATTGCCCATTGTCCAAGTTATACGTATAGAGCTATAGCTCAGTTCGATTAAGAACTAGTTTGGGTGGCGCACCGAGGCAGTCCTTCTTGACCAGCATACAGCTATCGTCCCTGCATAGTATTCAAACTCTGAACGTCACGCGACTATAATCCTTACCCTATGCGAGAAGAGCTTTTATACATATCACAGCTTGTACAGCTTGCACAATGAACACGAGAACAACGTAATATTAGCCTTCGACGGAAATTTTATTTCCCTTCCTCGTAAAAGCAAGGATCCACGTTCGAATTCGTAGTCAGGTGTCTAATCAGGCGAGGCAGGGACACGTAGTTAGCTACTGTAGCAGCCCTTAGCGATTCCTCATCAGAATCGAAGGCTCAATCTAGCGAGAAACGCGAGCCAATCAGTATAGGGCGGTAAAACGATCGAGACAGATAGAATAGACAGGCAGACAGAGACGTTATACCCACTCCTGGATGGACCAATCAAACTGTCTTCCCTGCGAACTCTATCCCTCCCTCTCTATCTCTCTCTCTCTCTCTCTCTCTCACTCTCTGCTCTCGCACTAGGCGTACACATCTGATTCGATTACTGCTGCAGTGAGAGAGAGAGAGAGAGAGAGAGAGAGAGAGAGAGAGGGCAAGGGAAAGGGAGAGAAATTGGAGTTCGCGCTCGAATCGTTCCCGTCCACGCGTATCACTGATTCCATTGCCAAGGTCCATTGATCGACTGTGCCGTGGATACGTGCGTAGCCAACTACTCTCCAGTGAGATGAAGAATAGACTTCTTTCTCTGTCGTAACCGGTTCTTTACGCCAAATGACGGGGAAAATCAGTCGTACGCTTGCATATCGTCGCGTGTCTGCCATTGTATAAATGGGGGAAGCGGACTTTTTTTTCAAGTTTTTTCTCTCTCGTCTTTTTTTTAGATGCTTATCTCGTTCGGTGGAAGTGATATCCCAGGCAGGGAGCGATCCTTGAATTTTAAGATTCTTAGGAAGGTATATCGCGTGGAACGATCCGGAATACGCGGTATGATCGTTTCTGTGACATTATTCAACTCAGAGTTCAATCTTGTTGGGAAAATTGCTGGATCTAAGGCAACCAATTCTGAAAGTGAGGGCTTATAAGGGGATGTGCTGTATGGTCGGAAAGATTCTTACCTTACCGGCTCTCGCATTTAACGAAATATATAAAGATAGAGATTAGTTCTTGGAAAAAAATTCTCTGTCGCCGTCGCGGTAATGATGTAAGCATTACAACGGTTCAAGTTTCATGAAATTTCATCCACAATTGACAGTTTTTTGCCCGCGAAAATTTCCGAGATAAAAATCGCTGTGAATTAATTACTAACGATATTTTACATCATAACCAAGATGCTGACAGAAAGCATATTCCAAAAATTAGTCTCTATTTTCACATATTTCGTTAAATGCAAAGACCGATACGGTAGGGATCTTTTTAAACATAGCACATCCCCTTAAAAATCATTCAGAAAATATTGGTAGCAAAAGTTGTTGTATATTGTGAGAAAAAATTTATCAATTCACGTATCATCATACGAGATCAATTAATTTTTGGATTTTTCTTTCAAAATATATAAATTGATCTAATCATTAATGAAATTATTAATTAAAGAAACGTCAATTCGAGCTGATAAGTTTCATTTAATTTTTTATACTTTATCGAATACCTACGTACTGTAAAACTTGTAGCTCAGCCGTTTGAGAGAACATGGAGAATAAAAACACAAATAAAGTCGCCTTCAGAATGCTATAACAGCGGACGCGAATTTATTATTTATGCCAACTCAATTCAAAAGCACGAAATGCATTAAATAGACAAATATTATTATATCACCCTCACAAAAATTTACCATAACAGTTAATTAGCTACTCATAAAATTCAGGGACTAATATTGCTTTTTACAAATATATACAAATTAGCGGAATTTTCAAAAGCTTAAATTATAATTTTCTCGAAACTCGACTGAAATCACAAAATTTCGCAAAATATATCCGGTATAGTGCATTTGCATACAGCGCTAAATATGTCGAGTATAATCTCTACGTCTTTTGCAGCTTGATTCTGCATAATAATTCGGCTAAAAAGCAGCATTAATGCAGCGCGTGAACCCGAGGGAATGAAAAAAATTCACTCAGAAGTCACCTGCGCACACCTATATATAATGCACACTTAGCCCCGCAAAATATGAAAATGGTAATAAATTAAAAGTGACAGGTGAGCGAAATGGAATAAAGGAAGCTCGACGACGCGTGGCATAAATTAGCGTCTAGACCTACAATTATAAATGCCGCGGCCTCCGTGCAAATCCCGAAATAATAAACATCGACCGGTGGCTATATAGAGCTTCAAAAAAAGCTCGCTCTCGGTCGCTGCACCCGTGCGCATTTCGATCTTATGTGGATTTCCGTGCAACAGCTGTTCCCCGCGTAAACATCGCTCGTACCTTCCTACTATCCTCTACCACTGGCGCATTTATTCGCGAGCATCGCATTATAGCTCGCGGAGATTTTCCAAACGCTGCAACTATTTCGCTATTTTTTATGCTGCGTCGCAGGCGCAGAAAAAGCGGATGAGCAATTGGAACTTGTGGACTTTGAGCTATTTATCCTGAAAATTAACGAGTGATATTCATAAATCAAATGATCGTACAGCTTTAGCTCCTTCTCACACGTTTACTTTTCCAAATGATACCTTTATCGACTGCGAATTTTCAGCCGTTTCGGTCGCAAATCCACAAATCAAAGCTGCATCATTAATTAAACCTTCATTTGCAGTTTTTAAGCATATATGGCTGAGTATTCGATGAAAACTCGCGCCACCATAAGGTAACTGTCCAAACTATCCGGCAAAACTCAATGCGCCAATCGCAATGCGAAGTAGGTATTCGGCGTAAAAAAAAAACGAATCGGAGAATCTGGCGCAACGTCAATTTTCACACGGCACACACAGGCGCGGAGGCGAAAATCCAATAAAAAAAAATCACAGACCGCAGTATGCCGGAAGGTTCGGTAACAGCTGAGGTTTCGCGGTTTATAGGCAAAGTTCTGGGAACCTGGTGGGCGTCCCACTGCAATCGCGCGAATTCTAATTGGTCCAGTTTCCCCAAGCGCAGTTCCCGGGGATTATTATTTTCCCGAGTTGATGCGGCTAAGGCTCGAATCTCCCTCTGATAATAATTAGATATTGGTCATATGCACGCACAAAAACCGCTACCCCACACGCGTATATTGTAATCCTTTGGATACGAGCGAGAAAAATGTTAAATTCTACCTATACGTTAAACTAGTTTGCTGCTTTGACCCATTTCTTCCTAACCGGCCATTTTATAGTCGATTGGTTTTTTGCTTAAAAAATTGTCGAAAAAAAAAAATAATAACCAATAGCACTTTTCCGAAATAAAATTGTCCGCTCTTTACGATTCCGTCCAAGTCCGAATTTTCAAATGGAATTTTCAAAATGGCGATTTGAATGTGATGAAAAATTAAAAATACATTATAATAATCGACTATAAAATGGCCGCTTGGGAAGAAATGGGTTAAGATTAATTTACTTTTGCTCTTGATCAATTGCTTTTGATAATACTGTGATGTACCTTGTGTGTTTCAGGTAAGGATAACTGACAATCGCCTAAGATTACCGCCCGAAGGTTTCGTAAGTTTGCTTGTTTCAAATTACTTGTACCGTGAAATCATTTTGTTATCATAACTAATATAATCGAGTAATAATTAAAGTGCCATTTTGGGAATGAACAAAATTTCATTCTGCCGCCAAAAACCCACTTCTGTTCCAGTACAAGTTCTCTGATGCGCAGACTATGATTAACGAATGCTGTGATTGAACGGACGCGCGCGAAACATGCAGACATATAAAGCTATTCGCAATCTTTGGCGCGTTAAATTTTTTCAGCAAATTTCCAAAATCAATTAATTACGCAGATGAGTCCATCGGCGCTTTATCGCTTTTATTTGAAATAAAAAAAAACGGTTCGATTTTCTGAGCAGACACGGCATGAAATGAACTTGGCTGTATCCAAGCGCTCGCGCGCGTTTCGCCGATATATTTATGACGCGACCATGACTGTCAATGAATCGAAAATAAAACGAAATAGCGCGCGCGCGAGCCGGGAGATTGCAATTCGAAAGGGTCTCCTCGTGATTGTCGCGGAATCGCACTGTGTGTATATATATACATATAGGTCCAGCTATATTGCGAATTGGAGTTTCCGCTACTGGGACATGGCTATACAAGCGCTCGCACCAACGCTTTCTCGTATCTCGATATTTTCCCTTTTATTTTTCGGCCACCCGCGCGCGCGCGTTATGAATCGCGTAATTCAAAACTAATGAAGTTATTTCAGCGATTCGCGCGCGCAGTTTCCGAATGCGTTGGGAGCCGGGTCGCGAGGATGGAGGGAAAAATTGTATTAGCGCGGGAAGGGAGCGATATGCTCGGGCAAAATATTCCGAAAATAAATATCGTTAATGGTTTTCATGATGGATGCGTGGTATGTTTTATTTATTTGCGCGTAAATGTGTATGTGTTTTTAGCCAGTTTTAAGGATAGAGGATCATTTCGTTATTATGTAAAAATATCGGCTACGTACATTATTATTATTTTTAATGGAATAAGATATATTTTTATTTATAAGAGTGCAATTGCATTGCAGAGATTTATTCGAGTATACATAAAGTGTCTGTTTACAGTTTCATTATTTTTATACTATATTTGATACTCATAAATGAAACTGTGTATATTTACGCTATAATCACGATGCACGAATTTGCTTTACCAAAACCAATTAGCGATAATTTTTGTACGTATATCAATTTTTTGTCGAATTTGCTTTTCGGCAAATTCGACCTATTTTACGGTAAATTTTTTACGCCCTTATTTATGGATGAAATTTGTATTGATTTACTTCGATATGAATTTCATCTCTCAGTTGTATCGATGCAATGGATGCATCGAAACTTGTGCAAATTATAGATTTGTTCACTTTGTTATGAGTTGAAACCGTTTTGAAACTAGTTCAGTTTAATCGGACTACGAAGAGAACATTTTGATTTATGTAACATTTGTATTAACTAAAATATCTCGGATGTAAAATTTAATTTTATGAAACTCGTTTTAAAAATTGAAAAATACCGTTGTTAAGCGCTCAATCAATCAACACTCATTTTACTATTTAATTTGACGTACTCCTACCATCAAAACAATTTATAGACAGGCCGGAAAAAATATTTTTTCTTCCCTATATATACAGACCTATATCGAATTCCCCCCTTACTATTATCCAGCACTTTTTAACCGCCCTTACTAACCAAAAAACCCAATAAAAATCTCGAAACTATGGTTATATTGATTAATCGCGTCGCGGCGTGACAAATCAAATGAAATAGGCTTGCGACAGGGGAGGAGGGGGGCAAACAAATGCGCGTGTCATCGATAACGCGGCGTCGCGGCAAATTGATCGAACGGCACGCGCACACGCACAGCGTTGGAGCATGTGCAGGCAGTAATGCCGGGCGCGTGAGGTTACGCGGCAGGCCTTGGCTGTGCGGCGCGCCTAACTATCGATAAAAGACCCGGTTAATTAGCGGCGAGCTCGTTAATCACGACCCCAACGTTCAAATTTGCGCTAAAGCGACTTTTGCCCGGTTTTGTCGCGGCTCGTTATATGCCCGCGGCCGCGTATAACAATCTCCTGCTGCTGCTGCTGCTGCGACCCGATCGCAGACCGCTTTGACAAATTTCTAAACGATTCCCCGGAGTTTTCGCTGTACTTCTTGCCGCGGGAATTCGAAACATTTGTTGACGATTATTCAGGCGTATGCGAGTTATTATAGTCTTTCCGTGTGTTTTAAAAGTGAATTTGGTGATACAATCATCTGACGGTACTTTTCAATCGGGCTTGCGCACTAATTGAGAATTGGGAATGATTTAGCCGAGAAAAAAGTAAAAGATGCTTCGAATTGCTTAATGTTTTGTAATTGTATAATGCCAATTAGTGCAGTTAGTGAATGAAAAAAATGCCGGAGCTACAATATTGATTCAGCTGAAAATTCTGTCGAAGTTTAGGTAACTCTCAAAATAAAGGAGATAAGTCTGTTTTAATTGTACACGATAATAACATTAACTGCTTATTTTCATACTTACACGACAACCATACAATTGTAACTATCAACTCTCACAAACTTTCAATATATAATAAGGAAGGAAAAGTATGTATAGTAATTCACAGATTGATCGCAAGCCGCATCACATACATTTCACTGCTAACAATATGTGTATATATAGCAATTCTCGCCAGCAGCAAAGCATTCAAAGTCAAAACAAATCCCCGAGTCGTCGAGCAGGCGTCGGTGGGCCATTGACGCGTAATTAACGTGATAAATCGACTGGCAGCCTCTCTCCTGATTAGCATACATACGAGATCGGAGACAGACAGAGATCGGGGCTGCGAGATAAAGGCGCACTATATGGAGCTAGAACACGGGACAAGGAGCGAGAGAGCAAGATAGATAGAGAGAGAGAGATGGAGAGAAGAGCAGGGAATCGGGAGCAATATGGGTTAGGTATATAGGTTTGCAGTGCTGGCGGTGGGGGGG
>UELU01147634.1:0-43032 GCA_900490025.1 Megastigmus dorsalis
TCTCATTCGCTCTCTTATATACACTTCGCGTCTCGCGCGGGGATTACTTAAGTCGAGAGGAAAAATGTCAGGTTTCTAGTAGGCGTAATACCAAGTGCGAGTAAATTGACCGCGAGCGACATACATATACGTATATTATGCATATATACACACGCATGCACTCGAGGCGCGCGCTTGTATATACACTCGCGCTATAGCGGAGACGAAGGGGAACGTAAGAGAAATAGAGAGAAAGAGAGGGAGAGATAAGTATATATATCAGAGAATAAAATATAAGCTGAAAGATATTCGTTTATATATTTGTGGAAAAAATTAGAAAATTATAATAATAAACTTTTTTGCACATTCATACAGCTATAAATACAATACAGTCGACGTGGTTGAAATTAACGTGTAATATTCATGTGAATGTGTCAGTCTCGTGTAATAACATTGCAAAATTATAATGAAAATGTAAAAATTAATAGAGATAAAGTCTTAGTCGTACCAATATATACATAGCTCGGTCAGAAGTTAAAATAAAATTTAATACAGTTAAAGACGCATACCTATATATAATATTATACCAGCATGTTGTACATGTCAAAGTAGCAAGATAAAATTAACATTCTTATTTTTACACCGATTCGTCGTAGACATTAATAATTGAAAGTATATATAGTCGTCGCCAATATACTTACGAGATACGTATAACACATTTAAATCGATTTTGTTTAAAAATAAAAATAGGAAGATCGTTCCTCTATACTTATATATTATTATCTTCGATACCGACATCAAGTGCGTTATATAGGCAAAACTCTGCAACAACTACTTGTTATCCAAAAAAAATCATCGCTACTGCAAAAGAGAGAAAGCGATCAGAGATAGATACAGTTTACAGAACGCGCGCGCGCGCGAGAGAGAGAGGAAGAGAGAGAGAGGCTAATCGGACACGCAAGTCTTTAAAGACGGGTCACACACGCCGTGTAATCTGCGCGGCTTTTCAGAGCGCGAAGATATAATACCCAGTAACAATAATTGACAGGGTCGCGATTAGTCTTCGTTATCTAATAGAAAACAGCGCGCGCTACGCGTTTATCTTTATCCGTGCGTGCAATGAACGCGTGTGCGTGTATGTGTGTTAGTGCGCGAGTGAGCGGCACATAGTGGCCGCGCTGTCTGCCGCGAGAGCGAAAAAACCGCCAGAGTGTATTGACAGCGTTTTATACGGCGAATCGCTCGATCGCGCGAGTTCTCTCTCTCTCTGACTTCGACAATTGCGAAGCGGAATTTTAAGCTGCGATATACTTGGTTAGCTAGATTATGATGTATCGTTGTGGCCTTATCGTTATATTGAATGTTTATATTGTTTGGAGCGTTGATTGTAATGGCTGTATAAGTATGGTGCGAAAATGCAGATTTAAAGAAAAAATAGTCTTTTGGGAGTGGTTACATTTTGCACTTGACCATAGTTACACATGTTGTATCATTTGCTGGATACTGAAAAAATTATTATGCCCGTAAAAATATTCAGTAATAATACTAATAAATTAATTCAATAAAATTTGTCATAACAACTAAAATCACTTTTTATCATATTCAGATATACAAGTCAATGTAGATATGAACTATTACTATTAACATAAATCACTTTATTATTTGTATATATAACAGTTCGAAGTATAATATTATTGCTTGTCTTTTCTATACATTCAACAGCGGCGAGCACTGAGAAATGCACACTTAAAATATCGACGCGAACGATGCGATTACGAAAGCGTAAAACACGTTCGCCTTATCGTCTGAAAAGATGCAGTTTTATTGAAAATTCCGCGAAGCCATCAGAAACAGCTGTTCTATGTATTTTTTTTTCACATGTATTATAAATACATACAGGCGGCGAGGGGAGAAAAAAAGAAGAAGAGAAGAAGTGCAACAGCCGCAGCAGCAGCGGCAATCGCGAATCGCTTCATTGCGCCTCGGAGGAGATGATCGACAGAGGCTATCGCTGCGCTGCTTCTGGTCTACTTTCGCGTTTACGCAAGAGCGACTCGTGTGCGTGGCACGGGAGCGCGTTTATACACAAAATAGCGCGCGGCCGTTTTCGCCGAACGCGCCTGTTGCGATCGGATGTTGAAAATCTCGGAAAAGTCGATCGCATAATAAATAGAGGCGGCCCGCGGCATGCGATCCTCTCGCGATGATAGACGCGTTATCGCCACTCCGCCGAGCCGCCCTGTGCCGCGGAATCTACGAAAAATCATTTATAATTGGAGAAGATTGCGAGTGATCGATTGGCCATCATCGCGGGGAAATCAATTTATTGCCGCGATCGAACGATGAGTTGTTCGCCGTCTTATGCGTTACGCGCTTATCCGATTTATAAATATGCTCTTTGGGGAGCTTTTTTTCAGAGGTTGTGGAATGATGAAATCAAGGATAATGTACAGTAATAAGAGAACTATAATTAATGGATATTTGGATTTTACAAAAATTCGAATTTTGGAATCGCATCTTCAAAAGATTCTTTCTCGTAATATGTGTAACAGCTGTTAGTGATGTTACATTAAAAAAAAAAAATTGATTTATACAATGCTGTAACTTATTCTATTTTTGAAGATTAGTCAGCATTCGAGGAAACAGCTTTGCAGTTCAATTTATTCGTTACACCGATAAGTTTCATTTTAATTTATCAATAAATATGGCCATTTTCATAAAAATGTGGTATCGCGTGCGATAATTATCGAGGAAAAATTAAATGAACTCGCGCGTATTAATAAAAGGTTGAATTTATTTCATTGATTACTTAAAATCCCTTGTAGTTGTGAAATAAATATTTATATTAGAGCATTGATCATACGAGACAGTTGCACATTTTATGCACACATATCATCGAAAAAAATGATAAAGTCAAGAGAGTCGCAAAAGAATGTTTTAAAAAATGTGTGCGGAGTATAAACATATATTTCAACATTAAATATATATATAAACAGAACAAGTATTGTCGTCTATACGCATGATATGGAAAGTGCATTTGTAGGAGAGTGTTTGGTCTAATATTTAAAATTATCTTGAATCTTATCTTGAAAAAACATTTAGTGTAAGAATATTTAAACTTCGTTTACTACAAATATTCAAGGATCACTTTAAAACTTATATGGTCTTTGTATTTCATCCAATCTGCTTTCTTGTGCACTTACAATATACTTCATTCGCTTCAATTAATAAATCATCTCAATTAAGGTTTTCTCAATTGATAAAACCGATGAGGTTTCCTAAAATCAGCAAATCCATTTCACACTCGCTATACGGATTCCGAGGCACTTCAATTCAAATAATACAATCCTCCAATGACAAAGTATGAAAAAAAAAGTGTAGCGCAATCTCATTGGGCACATGCCATAAATAAATATTTATCAAAGCCGCGCTCAGCGTACTTGGGCGTAATAAATTTGTTCACGATAGTCGAGATTGGCATCGTGAAAGCCGATGCGGTAAGCTTCGAATTCAGCCTCACACACACACATACACAAACACGCACACGCGAGATTTTCTGCTCTCCTCCTAAGTTGTAAGGGTTTGTTTACAAGGACGGGCACGTGCAGCATACATACGTCCATACATACAGACATTTTAAATTATTTTATTTTATTTACTTGCTTATATTTATTATTATTATTAGTATTATTTATTTTTTATCTTTTATTTTTCTTTACATTATTATGAAACTTATTTATTTGCACAACGTCGTATCATAAATGATATATATGGGACAAAACAAAATAAATTATCATAAAGAAAACTCACTTTGCATGTCCCTATAGTGTGTCGCGTAAGTCACGATTAAAATTGAAATACGTACAGTCTTCGCTGAAGATCGCTGGCTTAGTCCCTGAATAACTGTAGGGATCGAGTTCAAGAAGGTGTTTATGGACCGCCCTCTTAAATCCGCGCAAAGATCGAATGTGTTGCGCAGATTGTCTTGGAGAGAGTTCCAAAAACGCGAACACCGAATCTGGAAAGATCCCATACCAGTTTTCGTGCGCGCTCTAGACGCCGAGAGTTCTTGTGCATCGCCCTGCATGCTAGTGCTCCTAAACTGGTGTTTTTGGAAAAAGGCCGCTAAATACGCAGGTCCGTTAAGTCGAAGGATTTTATACTTGAGAATTGCGGCAACATACGTCCTCCGAGCAAGCGAGAGAGAGAGAGAGAGAGAGAGAGGGAGAGAGCGAGAGAGAGAGCAGGAGCGAGTATAAATTTTTTATTTGCGCGCCTCACCTCAAACAGGATATATGGGGAGCCGTCACACTCGGGAGCAGCCCACTTCCTTCGGGGCGCCCAGAAAAGAGAGAGAGAGAGGAGAGCTCGTGCACACATATACACACGTGCAACACACGCACGCACACACATAATATATATATATATATATACATGCATTATATATAATAAGAGAGAGAGAGAGAGAGAGAGAGAGAGAGAGAGAGCGAGAGAGCGAGGAGCGAAATCTGAGATGCGAACCGGGCTCACGTTTTTATACCCCTGGCAGGAAACTGCTCGGCTATTCGAAGAATTCATGGAATATCGGGTTCCGCTCGTGTAGACCGCCACCACCGCGGCGATAGATCTCGCGGACCATGTATACATAAGAGAGCATGGTCCTCTCGCGCACATAATGCAGCCCATGCAGCCCAGCAGCAGCAGCAGCAGCACAGCGCCGATACGCAGCATATATGAGCTCTGATCGAGTTCGGCCGCTTTTTTTTTGTCAATCGGAATTCGTGCGCCCAGCCCTCTAAATACACACACACGCAGGGATTATAACGCCATTATCTTTGTATCGCGGCGATGCTGGATGCTGTATAGAAAACTGGCGAGCGCAACATCTGCTCTCGTTATATAGTCTGTCGTAACGGAGCTTTCCCGTACAGTATAAGAGCCTTATGCGTATTAGTTTCTCAAGAGGCAGCGGTGTAAGAAGGTGGCGATGTCCATTTTCGGTGGTATAAATGGATTATAATTATGTCACGAATGCGTTACTTATGCAAAGTGTTTCCCCATTGAGTGGCTGTACAGAAACGTATATATAGATATTAATAGATGTTATTGATATTGTGCAATGAATGATTCGGCTCACTATTAGAGGTCTTGGAGCTTAAGAAATCTTTTAAATTATACACTATCGAATGTATTGTCACAAGTAATTATATTCAGTTCATTTCAATATTTTCTTCGATAGCTCTGGTACATATTCATAATATACATGTACGTATTGTAAACTGTTATAGTCTATAATGTTTGAATTTTTAAGCAGTCGTTCATCTTAAGCAATTAGATTACGATGAAAAGCATGCATAGACTCACTTATCAGCCCATGAAATATGCACTAAAAATATTCCATTGAAAACGCAGATGATCCCATTCGGCATGAGAAAATGCAGAGTAGCCACGTAAATCATTTATCGGCTTACGTACAAGGAAAAGCATACCGATCGGCTCGAGTTGCTTGACCCGATTCGAGATGATGCCAAAAGCAACGATCGTCACTAAGTAATTACGTGAGTTCCGTTCTGTGTGTGTCTGTGTTTGCATAACATCGCTATCCCCCTAATCGGAGACTGAAAAAATTCGCGTGCGTCACGTGCGTCGGTGGACTCTCTCTCGCTCTCTCTCTCGCTCTCGTTCTCGCAGTACAGCATGGCCACGTGCCGTTCCTCCAGCGCTCGAATGTAACTCTGGCAGATACGCGGCAAAAGCGCGCGAATGTTCAAACAATTTTTTTCTCCTCTCTCTCGTTCGTCACTTTATTCATATATATATATATATATATATATATAGCGCAATTCAAATATTTCTTATCACCGTTTAATTAATATCCGGCTGTATAGGCGCACGGACGCGGCTCATATCAAACATGTGCAGCATATACACAAACGGCCGCAGTGCAGCGGCACCGTAATCCCTCCTTTTTTTCTTCTTCTTTTTATTAATATTTTCATATTGCATATGTATAATCGCTTATCGTTTTGCGCGAGTATCGCAAGCGTTTGTGTGTGTGTGTGTGTGTGTGTGTGTGTGTGTTTGATACACATTGCGGTGGTCCGATAATAATTATCGAGCTGCATTTCTTGCGCGTCTACGCGAATATTTTCGATGTGTGCTGCTGCTGCAGCCGCTGCTTCAACGAAGCGCTGTTATTAATCGGTCGTGAGCAGCGCGCGGGATTTGTAATTACACATTTTTTTGCATCGTGGGCCAACAGACGCGGTGAAATATGTCATCATGTGGAACTCCCTTTTTCTCTGCATCCCTGCACTGCCTCTGTCCATGTTTCCCTTTTCTCTTTAATATGCGTGTAGCTGGCTGTGGATCGATTATGATGTTTCCACCGAGTCGCTATATCTATATTGCAATTTTAAAAAGTTGCGGGTTATTTAAAAAAAAAAAGAGAAATTGCAGGATTAAAATTTTAATAATGTTGCAGGCTTCTGATATGAGAAATAATGTTTACGGAGAGGGTATTGCGAGTTTTAAAAGGGCAACTGAAATGAATATTTTCATGCGTAAACGTGAGTTACAAAATGGAAGAAATTAATTTGTGGCCTAAATTCTTTTCAAATTGAACTCTTTCAAAATATCGCTGTAATTATATTGCAATATCTAATTGCAGAATTTTTCCAGAGAGAATGACAAACGCGTTAATCTATATAAATTTCTCAGGCTATACATTATTAAGTTTTATGCAGCTGTTGGTCCAGTCGCATATCCGTAAGCGGTGAATTCTCTCTCGAGTACATGGCGATCAATCGATGCTTCGTCAAGTGGAACGCTATAACATCTGGTATACATCGGTATAACCCTTGCATTCACGGAAAAGTGCAGCTTCCTGGCTACGCCGACTTTTCTAAATCTCAATACCCGCGGGATGCTTTCGGTGAATTGCAATATAGAGCCGAGTGGCTCGGGGCGACATGCGGGAGCTTGGAGTGCGCATGACGAATGCCCGCAGATCGATCAGGAGAGATCGAGATCCAACCGGTCGTTTAGCCCTCATCAATATTATTTTCCCCTTTCCTGCTCCTGGAAAATGGGTTGATTTCTGAAAATCAAAGTCGTATCGTCGGCTCCGAGCAACAACGTACCAAATCCGGAGGGAATGCAAAAAGGTACTAACTCGGGAAAATAGGCAAAAAGGTATCAACTCGGGTACACAGGCAAAAACGTACCAATTCAGAAAAGTAGTAAGCAAGAAAGTACCAACACGGAGACAATTTGTTTTACTCTAATTTAAGTTGGGAACACATCGTTATTTTAATATTAGCGCATGAAAAATGAAAGCAGAGATTGGAAATATTTGAGACAGATTTATAAATAAGACATAATGTTGTCTTATTTACGTATTGTTGCTATTTATAATAAATTCGTTATAATTTTATATTTAAAACAAATATTTCCAATCATGCTCTCATTTTAATAATAAAAAAAAATTGTTTCCGCGTTGGTACTTGCCTACTACTTTTCTGAATTGGTACGTTTTTAGCTATGTTTCAGAGTTGGTACCTTTTCGCTCTCCGGAGTTGTTACGTTGGCTCAACGCCGACGGTATGTGCTTTCCAGTATCAGTGATAGACGCATCACTATTCCAACAATGTTTGTATCGGGAAGAGCGATAGATTAAATTTCCTTTAATTAAATCTGTCGATTACTCGGAAACTTATATAAGCGATTTTTCTCTGTTAGCTTATCGGTTTAGCAGTTTCCGATGAATATAGCAATTCGTTATAGTTGTGTATGCAGTGATGTTTGCGAGAATTTGTTTATTTACGCACCATTCTTGGATTTATATAAGACTTGATAGTAAATTGTTGTTATAAATGCTGTAGCATCTAATTTTGCTTACATTATTTTACTTGGGATGTTGTTTATTTTTGAGGGTCATAATTATAATTAAATATTCGATGAATATGTAATTATAATTATGTTGGTGTATTTTCATGGAGTTACTCCAAAAACATTAATTTTATAGAGACCCAATTTACATCTTTTCCGTAAGTGTACTACATAAGAATTCACAAAAACTTATTACAGTTACCATCGGTATACAAACATTTTTATTTACAAGCATAATATCCATCGTCTAGTCTTATCTGTCGTAATTTTTTTTGCCGCGCAGAGAAGATTAACGAGCCCGAGTCGCATTACGATCGACGGGCCTATATATCTTTAATAAACGCTCTCTGCGCGATCGACTCGTTATATAGACGTATATCGAGGCGCGAGAAATCGCGCGAAAGCGGAATAATGAAGATGTGCATTCGACGAAGGGCCAGGGAATATATATATATATATATATATATATGTCGTATATATCTCCTCTCGCCCTTCTATATATAAGAGCATTGGTTTCTCAGCATCTCGAACTCGGTGCCAGAAAAAGAAATTGAATTTTTTACGACATCATTATAGGCTCGCCTCGGGGCCATCTGGTTTCTGCAGGAGGACCGGGGAATATATACTTTTTCGAGAGCCGATTAGCTTACATCTGACTCGGATAAAGCTTTACCTGCGCGCAACTCTTCTCGTTTAATAAACAGTTACTACGCTATATATATACTGATTTTTGTTTTTGCGAATGGTGGTAAATGATATATCGCGGAGGTATCGGGAGATGCGTTCGATACGGTCATAATTTATACCTTGTTTGAATTTTGTTCTGGTCGTACGGGTCAACTATTAAACGAAGCCTAATGAGGATAGCTATAACGAGGATTATATTAAGGAATAATTATTACTTGATTATTTTGTTATTATAATCTTGTATCTTTGTTAATCTTTAAACACAAGAATTTATATCATAGAATTTGTACTAAATACTTTTTTCTTGGCTCCTTCAACATCTTGACTTAATTTTGAGTCGAAAGAACTTTGAAAAATGTAAATTTTATAACCCCATTAAAAAAAGGGAAACTCAACAGGAAAACGCACATAAAGTGTACAAATTAACGTTAGGCATGACGTAGCGCACCGAAAGCACCCATCTATTTTTAAAAGCTCGTCACTTAAAAGTTCCTTAAAAATAAAAAAGGGGCGACACTCGCGCGACCATAGACGTAGCTATATTCCACAAGAGAAGCACCGCGGCCGAGTGAATCTGCTTCTTATCAATCCACGTCCTTGCCAGCTCGAGTCTCTTAAGAGGCGGCTCAGAAAAATTTTTCAATGCACGCAGGCCATCCTTATAGATATAACGCTCGTACACTTACACGCACGCATAGACAGAGTGCACAGCTTGAGCGAGAGAGAGAGAGTAAGAGAGACTCGAGACTGTTGCTATGTGTGCAAGAACAGAGGTGGCGCGCAACATGGGAACCCGATTCTCTCCGCGCGCTGCTGCTGCTGCAAGTCCAAAGTTCCAAGGCACAGAAACCCACAGTCGGTGCACACTGCACACACATACACAGCCAAGCGAGTCAATATACACATCCGCACGCGCGCGCTCGAGCTCCACTCGGTAAAAACCACTTCCACTCGATGCGCGCAGAGCGAAGGAAGGGGCTGGAGGGGGACGGGGCCGCGAGAGGAAGAAAAGGACCCAGAGCCTCGCTGCTGAGACTGCGTGCGCGAGTGTGTGCGCGAGTGTGTGCGCGAGTGTGTGCGTGCAGCGCGCCTCTTTTAAAGGGCTTGTATAACGCAAGGTCATTAGCCCCGAGCTCCGAGCGAGCTAAGAGAGTCCTGTGAGAACCATATATATATATATGTATATGTATAGGCGCGTAAGGTGATCCACGATATATCGCGGCGCGGAGGTTCGGCAGCGCACGCACGCAGTTCGCCTCGGTTCGCCCTCTTCTCTCTTTTCATTTCGGTCTTTTCGGACTCTCGCTCCTGTCTCTCCGTCTGTGTGTGCGTGCAGTGGTGTATGCGTGTGTGTGCGCGCGTGTGCAGCACCTCGCTTCATTTCGAGGGCTTAACTTAGGCAGCAGCAGCAGCGCCACAGAGTCGATTTCGTTCGCACATATATATATATATATATATATATGTATAATGCCATTGCCCATTATATGCAGTCGCGCAAACGCTCACAAGTACACACGTGCGCGCGCGCGAGTAGGTAAACACAGGCGATGGTTGCGCGTTGGCGCTTATTCACACCCGAAAAACGAAAGCGCGTGTACCGATGCTTCTAAACGGGCATAAACCTTAACATAAAAATATATGTACGGAAAACATACAATTAATTATTATAAAATATTCTTACAAACCAATAAATATATACCATAATAGTAGTATAAGGTTAACAGTAGAATCCAGAATATCACCGATAAAGTAGTTTAACGGAGATAGGGATCTTCCTCTAATTTAATGTTTTGTTCCAATATACATTTATTATATAATTTGTAAATAAAGTAAATAATAAAACCTATTTAAAAATATTTCAAAAATTATATAAGAAATTATAATAATTTTCTATTTTTTTAATATAGCAATTAATATTAAAATTTTAAACATATTTTCAAATTTCATATTAGTCTTCTATAATTAAAAATAATTTTTGTATGCTTATTTTACTTTTTCTTTAACCTATATTATAATTTAAAATTTTATATTAAGATTATTTTAGCATCCTAAAATTTTTATAATTTTATCATATTTTAAATTATATAATACAATTTATTTAATAATATTAAATTTTTATAAAGATTGATAATGGATTATTTCGATGCTACTGCAGCTGATTAGTTTTGTACTCCTACCAATCTAAATATCTAAAATCGCCATTCCCTCGCTAAACTTAACGTCCTACTGGTAAAATTAAAAGTTGCAGTGCTCAAAACTCACACGCTACCTACATTCATTATTGTTCTCGTGTTACATAGCTCGGTCCATCAGACAAGGCCGTACACACTCTGTTTCATATACCGTTGCGATTCCATATGATCAAATTTTCTTATTTTTTCAATTCAAATAGCTTATATGGGGGAATTTTTATTTTTTGATTTTGGAATATACTCTGTTCAAAGTTTTGTAGAAACAATTTGAGCATATTTTACCAACACATAACAAAACATTTATTTTTACATCAATAACAAATATGTGATTGAAAATAAATCCTCAAGCTGCTAGGTAAGGAAAATGATCAAATTTTAGTAGTTTTATCTTAAACTTAACAAATCGGCATTTTTTAACCAAATTAGTCGAGATTACTAGTTGATTTTTGTTTTTACAAGACATTTAGGATGGCATATTTAATTGTTTTACGAAAACAAAGAAGAAAAAAAGTTGAATTATCTCTCTCGCTCTCTCTCTCTCTGGGTGTGTGTAGGTTTTGTGTACGGAAACATCCCTCGGAGAGCACACGTAAGCCCATATCGATCGGAGCTCGGATGGCTCTCGGCAGAAAGCCGTAGAAAGTATTACCTGGGCAGCCCTGCTTCTTCCGTAATTGCCAACGAACGCCCTTCCTATATACCTGGCCAAAAACTTCGCGCGTCTCGATGCTCGCGCCGAATCGAGGCGCTGAGAGCCAAATCCGCCTACTGCGCTACTATATTCCGCCCCTCGCATACCGAGGCATGGATGCCCTCCTTTGCAATTCAATCCGCCAGGCTTCTGAATTCCCTAAACATTTGCGACTACGACACCGTCTCCACAAATCTGAATAAGTTAGCAGTTTGGGATGCTCTCTTAATTAAATCGCGATTCCGCGGACGGGCCGACTTGAGCGCGCCTCGAAGGATTAAAATCAGCCCTTTGACCCCTGCTGACCGCTCCCAAACCGGAAGTGAGACTCGCTCGAGCACGAAGTAGCCGTCCAATAAATGACGCTTCAAAACGTTTTTCAAAATTAACCTCATCTACCTATTAAAGCTATTAAATGTAAAATATGACATTCCATCGATCTATGCTTACGCATTCAAATTTACGCTAACTCCGCACGCACATTGCAAGACGATCTTTGAATTTCGATACACCACTTGTTACTTTACTACTCCTCGACGATTCTCACAGTCTGCGACTGCTCTACGAATGTACTCAAGGAAACAAAAATTTATTGTATTAAATTATCTTTGTAAATACTATGGACCAGATACAGTTGTATTCCAAAGATGAAATAAAGACTACTCGACTCAACTCAATTCTCTCTCTCTCACACTCTCCGAGTCTGTGCACCCGCTGCAGTAGTACATCTCTCGATCATTCCCGGCACGAAGGTGCACTGCAGGCACACACGCACGTGACGTCGCGGTTAATATGCATGTGTGTGAGTGCAAATGCGAGAGGAAGGATGTGGTCAAGAAGATGCGGCGGCGGCGGCGGCGGCGGCGGCGGCAGCGTCGAAGACAGGTGACGCCATCGGCGATATTATTATGCAAACCCCCGGTGGGAAATCGGCGCGTATTACACACTTTGCACACCCGCAGCCCCACTTTTCTACTTCATCTATGGTATATACCTTTCTTTCTCTCTCTTTTTTTTTTATCGTCCGACCCTTCTTTCACTTCCGCAACTGCGTGTACGGCGAAACCTTTTACTTCTGCATTCTATACATATGCACGTGTGTGTGTGTGTACGGCATACCGAGGCGGACGGTTGGACCTAAGTAGAAGAACGAATATATATATATATACACTCGTGTCGAGAGAGCGCGCGTGTGTAGCAGCCGTGCAGTGTTATATGTGTATACACTTCGGCGTTTCGTCTTCGAAAGCACTAAAAATATTTTAGTGCGCTTAAAATGCAGGACGGCGGCTTTTTCTCTCTCTCTCTCTCCTGTAGAACGAAAAAAATTTTTGCGTTAAAGCGCACTTCGGTGCGACCGCTCGAGTGTATGGCAAACGATTAATTTCGACTTGAAAAATAACTAGTGCTTTGGATAATGTTTTTTTTTCGGTAGATTAAAACTTGTTTAAAACATTTTAATGTTATTTATATCTGATTGTATCGTCATATTTCCTGCTTTGCATATACTTTTCATACGAGTGTACTTACGGTAATTTAAAATAAAATAATGAATATTGCTCTAGAATAGCGATGTTAACGCACAGCTTGGATGCAGGAAACGCTGTGCGTAAAGTTAATGTGCTACTTTACTGGGATTACGTAGAATTACTAAAATCACTTCTCTGTTATCGAGTAACATACTTGATAGATACACTTAATGTTAAGCGCTCGTTAATTTGAACCGTATTGATCAATTCATTTAATATTTCATACCACTTGAGTAATGTTTTGACTGATAATACTGGAACTAAATAGCGATTTACGAACTAAGTATTCAGTATTTACATCAATATGACACTTCCAAAATTGATTGAAATATATACTCTTATTAAAATTTTTCGTAAACTCATTCTGAAAAAAAAAGACATCAGTCAGCTACCGATAAGTAAGTGTATTCGACGCATTAAGTCCGAAACCCCTTTCTCATGGAAAAAGTGACGTTTTTTGCATATTCTATAAATGTAAATGTTTCGACTTAAATCAAATCCTAGTTTTTTTTAAACATGTCGAAAAGTACTATTTTCCAAGTGGGTCCTGGAGGATCCATACGGTCTTAAGGAAAAATTTTATTTTAAAATATCAAGCATTTAAGATATTGTTGGAGACGATTAGCAATCATTGAAATCACTGATTATTCAGTTATAAGTAAACCACTGAGTATCAGAATTGAGTATAAATATTATGTATTACACGCCACAGAAACGTCATATTTTGTTTGTCGGCAAAGCCGAATGGGTCCTGTACGACCCACTACATTTAAATAAGATGTCCCGTCAACAGCTTTATTTTATTAAAGTCAGAAGGTGACAAATTCTCAGTAAGTTGTCACGTTAACAAGATCCACTACTCAGAAGAAAAATAAATAATCATTAACCTTTTTCTTATTCGAAAATAAATCGGGCGATCAACAAGCCTAATTTTCGTGAAATCCCAATTTTCTTCGTCGAGCCTTTTTTAATGTACTAAAAGTTTTAATTTTAATGACTCGAGGGCTTCCTTTTCGATCAGAGAACACGACTAAATAATTTCTTATATCTACTCATTCAGTCGTGTTTTGGTTTTCTACTTTCTCTTGAACAAAGTGGGTCTTACAGGACCCGTACGGTACTAACGGGTTAAATACACTTATCAGATCGAAAATAAATTGCTCAATTCGCCATTGCATGTATCGGAGAAAAATAATTGTATTCAAATAGCGAGTATGTGTGTGTATACGTGAGAGTCGGCGTACGTGCTCCGACAGTAGCTGAATTAATAATTGTAAATTGAAATGAACTGGGCTCAAGGCGCGACTAGAAGAGGAACACAATATATATAAGTAATTAGTCTACAGATACGAGCGCGGAATCTAAAGAAGCGTCGCTCGAGCGTCGCTCAGGGGTAACACAGCGCAAGTAACTTTCGTTTGGTTTATGAACAATAAAGCGGAAATATATTAGCGTTGAAAAGACAACTTACATTATTTATATAACACTTACGAATGTAAAGGAGCGTATCGATGACTCTTTGGGTATCGCGCATTATTTATGATGCACTTTAGTCCCACGATATCGTGCGCCACGAATTCGATAGCTTAGAATCATTGGTGTATGTGTATAATATGCGTGCGAGCGTTTTCATTCCAAGCCATTTTGCCATACGTATAATTACTTTATCTAATAACAACTTCTCGAAAGTGCAATATAAGTAGATAAGTTTCTTTGAATTGCTCGCTAATGCTACCGGGCTGTATATTTATAACGTTATACCCTTCTTCATAATGCACGCGCTGTTATGCATATTTTTCTAAATATTTTTTTTTCTCCGTCGTTGCTTCTATAATTTTCATAGCATTTATGCTTTAATGGTGTTGTGATACGTTCGTTATCGATTCAGAAATATCTCTTAGCTCTATTATATTATGTTACAACCAGCTCATAAGCTACGTGATATAATAGTATTAATAAAATAGGATTTTCTATTTTTAGAGTTACTTATAATATTTTCTAAATATTTAATAATCAAATTACATAATCGATATTACGTGTTCGCATAGAAATACTTAATTAGTGTAAAAGATTCATTTTTTCAAACTTGATATTTCTTAGAGAATGGATTTAAGATACAAATGTATATAAATTAGTAAACTCTCTAAATCTAGAAAGGCAATAAATAAATAAATAAAAAGATTATTGTCGTAGTAAAAGAGTAAGTATACATTGAAAATAGGGCAATATAAAAAAGTAGCTCAAGAGAACCACCTTTTAAGCAACAGAGGCGCATCATCTATTTATAGATCCATTTCCATTACAGTCGATTACCGAAATTTCCCTGCGGAGCCGCGGCATCTCGCGCCACCTCCTCCGACAGCAGCGAATCCTCCCTTTTCAAATTCCGACGAGTGACACGAGGCCCTCGCTCGTCGCCGCGATAAATCCCGAGTCCCCGAAAACCAACGTCGACATAACGACATCCACGATGACAACCTTCTCTCTCTCCCTCTCTCGCTTCCTCGAGAAAATTGACTACGGAGTAGCCGAAGCAGCAGCAGCAGCAGCAGCAACAGCAGCGGTCGCTTACGTAACGCCACACGCCGACGATCGGACACAGGTACACACACAGCTTATCGGCGGTAATGCGCGATATCGGTCCAGCTGTCCAGCGGACGCCGTGGCAGCAGCTGTGAGCTTCACCTGCTGCTGTTGTTGCTGCTGCTGCTGCTGCTGCTGCTGCTGCTGCTGCTACTTTCGGCCGGTTGCTGCCACGAGCGAGACTCGTCTCTCCAAATACAGCGAGTTGTACACGAGGCCTCCTTAAGGCGATCGCGCGCGTGCTCGTGCTAAAAAACGACTTCCTTTGGAATGCTTTTAATTTACACGTGCGTAAATAATGCCGGAGCGCCACGTTCAGCTCGCGCAGTATAATAGACGCGGAATTTCAGCTTTTCACGTGGAAATAAACCTGACATTGAGTTTGCAGGAATTCGTTTAGAAGCAGCTGATATAAAGTACCTTTATTCAAAGTATGTACACCTATGTATATCTTAGTATAGATCTTACGGACGCTGAACAAATCTCCCGTAGAATTAGCTAAGGCATATCGAGCATAAGTTTTGCTGCACAAGTTGAGGAAGGCTGTTAAAGGTAATTTAAACCAAATTTATTTAACCACAATCATTGATCAGCAATTTAGCCTCAACAATACGTAAATCTTGCTCAGAGTACTCGAGTAAATTTCACTCAACCGCGAGGCAAGCAAAATCATCTTGAGTAGCTTCGGTAAATTTTACTCAAGATTTTTTTTCAGTGGCATCACATATGCAGACAACAATAAAAAATTACTCTGCGGTATTGCGATTTCGAATAACATATAATAATATTTGCTCTGGATTCGTTGGTGAATTGCAGGATGTGACAGTAACTAAGGGAGTTGGGCGGCAACAAGTCAGCCAGCCACAACACACACATAACGCGAAGAGGAGGAGGAGGAGGAGGAAGAAGAAGAAGCCGATCCACACACGCTGCACCGCTCCAAGGCTATGCAGCGAGTCAGATACAATGGGCTGGCACGAGCATGGATATATACACGCAGCCTTTACGGGAGCTAAATAAATGTTAATATGCAAATCGCGACTGGTGCCTTACATCTGTTCCCCGCATTTCTCGCGCGTGTGTCTTGTTTTTTTTTTACGGCGACGTGTGTGTGTGTGTGTGTGTGTGTGTGCAGTGTGCGCGCGCTAGAAAAGGAGGATTATATATACGAGCGCGAGTATAGAGGAGCGAATATATAAAGTAGAGTACGAGGGGAGTGGTCGGCGTGCCCGCTCACCGCGCGATGATAGACATTTGCGGAAAAAATTGCAGCGTGTGGCCTTTTGAAGTGGCTTAAAAATGAGGCGTGTATATTTTTACAGCCCCGCGACTCAGAGATACACACACACATACACAGAGAGAGAGAGAGAACACGCCAGCGCCTGTAGAGAGAGAAGAGCTTTTTCGCCATGGCGGAAGTCGAGAGAGAGAGAGAGAGAGAGAGAGAGAGAGAGAGCGAGACAGAAGCGCTCAGAGCTCTTGAGAAAATTTCATTGTTTTCAGCCATATATGCTTTACGCTGCTATTTTCTGACTTGAGACAATTTCGCCGTAATATACACTGTGCACCAAGAGCTGCTGGCTTATTATGAAAGAAGCACTGAATTAAAGTAAGTGCGAAGGTTTTTAAAGTTCGTATGCGCAGGGAATTATAGGGGACGATTACCGAATTCTACATTGTCTCGTTATGATTATTACGAAGAAATAACGTAATGCAAGTTGAGGAAAACTGCTATCAATTGTTGTACACGGTTATCATTTTTCAAATTGCTCGTAACGCACGAGTCGTGTTTTATTCGCTTCATGCGAGACAATTACATCGCTCGTAACTAGAGATTCCTTTCTCGAGCAGCTGTTCGAAAGCACCAAAAGGGGCAAAATTTAAAAGTAAGTTCCACGAGAGATATAAGCTGTAAGTAAGGCAGAGGGAAGAAAGTCGAAGGAAACGTAATAAGTGAGAACGTCAAAGAGACGTACAAGGATGAAGTGAATCAGGAAGCGAGAGGAGCAAATCGTCAGGCGAAGGAGGAGGCGAGAGAGAGAGAGAGACGCTGGTACATTCTGGATTCCGTCGCATCTTCGAGGAATTTCAGATATGGGTGACGTAAAGAGGGGCTCTGATGACGGAAGCAAAGATCGATCGATATAGTCCAGTACGCATGACGTCAAAAAGTGCGATTTTGGGAAAAGTTTTTCGGCTTCGAGTTTTTGATTCGAATCGCTTCTAAATCACGTCAGCAATATGAGAAAAATATTTCCAGACCATATCCGGTAGAGCTTCTTTTTTATTCGACTTTTATTGCAAAATTATAAATTGTTTATCCACATTTTCGCTCATAACTTTATTCCTTTACCTCGTACGAAAAAGCGAGTAAGACAAAAATTGTTCAGAATTGAATTTCTCACAAAACTATAACTTTTTGAAAAATTAGTTATTATGTTTTCTTATTGTTATATTGCAAAAAACATAAAAAAAGTGAATGTCAGACCGCTAATTGCAAGCGAATCCTTTTGATAATCTCGGTACTAAACACGGGCTGCAAGGAAGGAAAGAAAACTTTGCGATATTTTTCTGTCTCTCTCAGCCTCTCTCTTGCTTTTACGTTTATGCGAGCTTCACCGCAATATATACGCGTATACGAACTGATCACTATTTACACTTGTCTCTTGTCTCCGAACTTCTATAATTAGTACACGACTCCATCGACATCTGTTTTTGGAATTTGTTTTTCGTACAAAACCACACGATTGATTTGTCACATTGTTTTTGGAAATCATAGCTTACATCGAAATTCAAACAAGTGCTTACTCACTTTTCGTTTATGGAGAATCACAATTATTGGCTTTGAATTATCTCCTTTAGAAAAACATCACGGCCATTGTTGACTTTCTTGGATTATAGAATGACTAAAACAGTCGCGGCAGAATAAATATAACGAAATTCGTTCGGTCGGCTGATTCGAGCGAGAAAATAAACAGAAACATTGTATTTAAAAATCTGAGAAAGCTGGTCAATCTTGGAAGCGATATAGATAAGACATATTTGGAGTACAGTGCAATCTTAAAAGGAAAAGCAGATATTGAGTGTGTGTAAGTACATAAGTATAAATCAATGAGTTGGTTCATTCAGTCGGATGATAGTATTCCCGAAAATAAAAAGTGCGTTAAGTACGCGTTGACACTCGATAAATTGTCGTATCGCGGTTAGTTTCTGAAAAGCGCTAATGTACGATAGTCGAACGACTATTTTTCTAGAGATATGTACATAATGGAATACAATGCACAGAATATTATATTTCATTTATTTGGAAAATAAAGAAAAATGGTAGTATATTTTTATGCGCTTCTCCGAATTACTTTAGATTTTATGTATTTTAAAGATAATAATTAAATATTCATTCCTTTCATAAAATTCTTAGAATAACAATCGCTTAAAAAAACAGAGAAATTTTAGCTTAATTATAATTTAAATTTTAATTAATATCCTAGGTTCAATATTCAAGAAGATTATAGAGGGCTAAAATATTAGTTTGAGTATCGAAGTGTAAAAAATGATAATTAATTTAATCTAATTAATTTTAACAAGGTTCCAAGCGTATGATAAGCAAATTAATTTATGCAACAAAAATTGTCAGTCCTAAATTCAATTAAAAATGCATTTTTCTACAATCGCAAAAAGATACTCGGTACAAGAGAACTGCCGTTGCTAACTTCGTTGGCAAATACATACGTTATCTGTACAGAGGCTACACATTAAGAAAAACAAAGCTACATAGCAGGTCCGCGAAAGCCATCAGCGGAGCACGTATAAGACGTATTAATGAATCGTTCGGTCGTGCGCGTATTTAAAGCTACAATTGATTGATAATGCATGGCTTGTTTTCTAACGCGGCTCATACGGCACAGAGGAGAAGAAAAATGAAAGATAAAGAAAGGCTCTTGAGTTCCTTTTTATAACTCGTTCCCTCCTCCTCCGCGGGACTTTGTCAGCGCTTTAAATTTCGAAGACGCGCGGCGCGTCCTTGCCTTGGCTCCCCTGCACTCGGAAATGCGAAGTGTACAGCCGCGAGCGAGTTACTTGCCCGTAAACGATTGGCTCTCGTAAAAATGCTCCTCTCGCAGGCGGTCGAGTTTGCGCGGGTGCTCCTGGACTAAATTTAATACGGGGAAGCTCCTCCGCCGCCGCCGGGAACGCGGTGATTTTTCATTCGTCACTCGTCCATAGCTCCGCAAACATCCGACTTCCATAAAAACCCTCTGCTGCTGTTGCCCGCAACGCGATAACAATACCGCGCGTGTGTCGCGTGTACGTGATATTATTAGGCCGCGCGTTGCGGAAGCTTCAAAGGGAAGATCTTGAGCAAATAAAGAGAGAAATAGAGTGTGTTTCTGTGTGTGTGTGCGTGTGAGTTGATACGTCTCGAAAACTTGTCTCGCTACTACACATTACCCGTTTTTACATATCGCCTGGTATCCGTTCCTTTCATTCCGCGATTATGTAAGCACGCGTTGTGCGCATAAGGGAAGCCGAGGATGAGAGAATCGTGTGTATATATTTTGGAATCGTGTGACACGATGCTTCGCGCGCGCGCGCTCGAGAAAGTCGTATAGAGTGATATTTTTGCGGTTTTCGGCGCTGCATCGCGTAGTCTGCTTCGAGAACTTATGTATCCCGTGTGTTTCCGTTTCAATTCTTATAGGTATTATATATACAAAACTTCGGAGCGCGGCGTTTATTTTTGTGCGGCGTTGGAGCATTAGGTTTTATATAGATGATGTACACAATGATGATTGAGATTCTACGCGTAGGTATATACGTAAAATTGAGAAAAATGTTATCGAATGTGCCAGGGTAGTTGTTAAGGACGACGAAATGTATCACTGCTGATTCCATAATAGTTCTGTAGCTATAGTTACATATAATATTTTCAATATAAACTATCAAATGTGCTCTATACTATTATTCGTTAAAATATACGCGAGCTATAAACAAGGATTTGTGTATACTGCAGCTTCAACAAAAGCCTAAATTGTAAAATAAAATAACATGAATTAAATTTAAACGGTATATTAAGCGAGAAGAAGCATTTCAGCCGTAGCCCTGCAGCATAACGCTTAACCTAATTATTTTAATTAAACACAACCATAAATTAACTTCCTGCTGCGCGCGAACAACACGTGTGAGCTTAAAAGCCCGGGAAAAACTCAAATATATATACTCCCGAGCCGCGAAAAAAGCAAGTCCATCGTCGTCTTGTACTTTATCGCTCGGCGCTGCATTTTCTCACAGTCAACGGGGTTACAAGTATAGAAAAGAGCGATCAGCCGAGAGAACGCATCAGCTGTCCCCCAACGAGAGTCTCGCTCTTTTATATTGTACACCCTCGTTGCGCATCCAGGCACACTATCGAAGGCCTTACTTATACAATCCGAAAAAGCCGCGCGTATATATGTAAATTACACGCGCTGTAGGGCATTGTAATACGCGACGTTGCGACGTATTAGACTAATCGCGACGCGATCACGTTTAAAACAGTGTAAATAATCATTCCGTTCGCGCCGAGTGCACATACACACGCACGCCGCACGATCGAGTGTCCCTTAATTACAATCGTGTCTTATACGCACATATATATGTATACATAGGTATTCAAGCTGGATTTATGTAAGTGGTTTTTCAGTGCTGCTGCATATATATACGATCTATATAGGCGAGTGTGTCCATTGGTTGGCCGGAAGTGGTCGTGTGAATCCGACGACATTCCGGAGTTACTTTTCTGCTTATTATATATGCACGTTCTCCCGTAGCAGCGACGCCGGCGGTGGAGTATTAGATGCTTATCGAAGCTGAATTATCGATACGAAATCCGGCTAATTCTCTGTGCGCTCCCTCACTTTTGTTTTCCTGCATATATACGCACATGTTCATTCCGGCATTTTTTAGTGGATATATTGTTGGGCCGTCAGTTCCGCCTGTTAATTGGCTTTCCCGCTTTAGAATGAGATATATGCTATGTGTGTACAGTGTATTTAAATTTAAACATTAACTATAAGAAAGGAAATCATTGTGAAATTGCCTAATTATGAAGCGGATAATTTTTGGCGGATGATGATGAGGACTAAACATTACGAAACTATATACCTGAGGTATAATTTACTTTGCAATGTGTATAATTTTATCGTAGCTAAAGTTCTTTTTAAAAATATGTCGATTCTGCATTCGCGTGCATATTATTTAATAAAGTTCCTTTTAAATAAATTCGTATATATAATTACTTGCAACCGATGGAAATGTATTTTTAAATTACTTTTGTACGGGGTTCCTTTTTATCTAATATATAATATAAGATGAGAACATTATTCTTGATCGTATTATAGTCTGAATGGAACCCCAGTAAATAAAGCAGCTCCTGAATCTAATGGCTATACAGTACTGCAATATTGTAACTCCTTTCTTCTACATAATATAGTTATCGGCAAGAGGCGTGATCGTATCGAAATTTATTAACGTATATAATACAGGCACGATATCGTTCGCTGCAGTTATTCGAATATCTTTTTATTAAAGGGTAATAAAAGCTATATACGCTTATACCGCAGTTTAAATCAAACACATCTATTACGGAACCAATTCATCACTCGGAAGACAATAGTTCGCCACATCGGCAACTGTTTCCAGCATTTTTATTCGCCTCTAAAATCTCTCGCAGAGCTTTAATAACCCCGGTACAAAGAAAAGATGAGAGAGAGAGAGAGAGAGAGTAACATATTTCTCTAACCTAAGCGAGTTGACACGCTGGATAAAAAAGCAGGACATATATAAATACAGAGGAGTGTATAGAGAATCCGACCAAGTCGTTGCGTTAATTTAATCATCCATTGTTCAAATCCACGTTTTCCAGCGGACTATAACGCCGCTTTAGCTGCAGCGCATCAGCAACAGCGGCCGCCGAGCCCATCGGAAGCACCGCGCGCACTTTTTACTGCGCGCTCCGTACGGACTCGGTTGTCTTTCTTTTCTCTCCCTCCGCGGCTCGCCATAAATTCAAAAAGGGCTTTTATCTGTCAAAACAAGAATTTAAGTAGTTCTCATCCGGCGGCGTGGTCTTTTTGCCTCCTCCTTTATACTTCTGGATCTGAGAAGCCACTGTCTTGGCACTCCTCTCTCTCTCTCTCTCTCTCTCTCTCTCTCTCTCTCTCTCTCTCCCCCTTTCCGCGGGACCGTGGAACGGGGAAATTTATTTTCCCTCGAGCGATTAGTAGCTGCCGCGTGCATCTTATTAAACTCCTGTTTATGCGTGTGCCTGCGGGCAACGAAATCTAAGAGCCCGTCCGTTCGCAGAGAAAAGCAATTTATCATTTCAAGGGATTCACAGTTTTTTTATAATACCGTGAAAACTGCTACTTGATTTTTTACAAGAATTTAAAATAACACGTTATTGGAATTTATTTTGGTACATAATATAGAAGCTGAATCCTATTGCAAAGAAAATTAAATTAAAAAAAAATGAATAAGAATTAATTCTTATTAATTTTCGATCTGTGAAATGTCTCGTACAGGCAGTGTTAAAAATGACTAAAATTTTTTATTTACTATAACTTTGATAGGTATACATAGTATAACGCAGTTAATCAAATTTAATTCGCTCATCAGAGACTTGTCAGTCGCAGACGTAAAATTCCATGGACTCCAAAAAATATAGACGACAGTTTTCTGTAAGGGGCACTATTTTCTAATTGAAATACTCCAATACACTCACGGATCGTCGATAATCGGCAATCATTTGCGAGCACAGCGCATTTCCAGCTCGCGAGCCGAAATCGTTAATCCTAACTAAAAAAAAAAGAGAAAAGCATCCTCTAAAAAATTTCCCGCCTAGGTGCGCCCCCCCTAATTTATGTTTCCGTCGAAAATAAGAGGCAGCGTCGGTGGCCGCGCGCATAGATAAGGGAAGTAGCGGCGCACTGGCTCATCACCTAGCTATATAACAACAGCTCCTCACCGTGGCGATACTCGCGAAAGCACGATAAAAAAAGAGAAAGAGAAAGAAAGAGAGAGAGAGAGACCCCATTTCCCTCCGCGCACACATCTGTGTTTAAGTGAACGCCCTTTTTTCTCCGCTCCCTCCTTCCGCTCTCACTCCCTCTCTCTTTCTCGCTCTCACCTACTCTCCGTGCGTGTGTGCGCGCACATTACGCGAAAGTATATTAAAGGGGTTCAACTGCAGGCGGTGGTATAGAGCGGGGGGCCGTGAAACTTAAAAGGGCAGCGTGCGCGGGAGTTTCGAGACTCGTAAAAGCCGGTTAGCACTGTTAATTTGGGTGTATATGCATGTTGTAGCCTACACAGCCGCAACCTACACGCGCATCCATGTAGACGGTACAACACACATGTATATATATATATGCTCGCGTAGTCAAAGTGTTTAGCGCAGCTCACGAGATTCAACCAGAATTTATGTACTTCCCATTCTCTCGTTGCCTCTCTCTCTCTCTCTCTCTCTCTCTCTCTCTCTCTCTCTAGTCGCTCTTCTCAAGCGTGCGGTGCAGATATGTATACGTGTGATCGCGGCGCACTTCGACGACTAAGTCTCCCCGTCTCGGTTTTCCTCGTGTAAATTTGACCACTAGTTTTGCATTCTCTACTCTCGCAGTTTCCCATATACCGAGTGTATTTCCATTTTCTCTAATCTACGTGTGTGCGTGCGTCGATGTGCGCGCGACCTAGTCGCAATTAATTCGTGGCTTTGACTTGGAGAACGACGACGACACCGATGTTAAATGTAAATGTTCTACCGTTTGAGAGAATTTTCGCCGCCTTTGGCTCGTTTACGTGTAGATAATATATATATATTACGAGAAACACTTTTTTTCCTTTTTTAGCGGAATGGAATATATGTTCGTGCCGCAGTTTGTATAGGAAACATAAATTTTTCGTAGAAAAAAAAATAAGTTCATATAGCTGCTTCTTTATCTTGTACGAAGAATCGTGTGTAAACATCGTGTACAATCTTTTAATTTATTCCGGTGAATAATTAATGAAACATAAACACAATGTGAGACTCGTGCATTTCTGTTAATTTGCAAGAGAAATAATTGGATTCGCATGGACTTAATAATTTTATAAAAATTAGCGTACATTTTGCATCTTTGTAAGCGAGGAAAAATCCATCTACTCTTCAATTATTGCAATTTTACTAAAACAACGTAGCTTGCACGTATCTTTGATGAACATGAAATCATAAGAATTGATGCCTCATAATTTTAAAGTAATTTGAAACCCGTATAATAACAAGATTTGGTATATCTATGAAGTATTATATTTTTATAATTTTAGGAATTTTAATGAGGTTTTACTAATATTTTGCTTTGTTATTATATTACAGCCATGTCTCCATAAAAGTATTCATGTTCATATAAAAATGTAAAATAAATAAATTTTAGAACGTATTTGACATGAATCTTTTCAACTGCGTCGATTAAGGTCTTTAAGATAAGTAGACTACCTAATATAACGTTTGCTACTTCTACAATATTCAGTAAATCCAGTTGAGCGAAAATCAGTCAATCTGTTACCTCTACTTTGACTCAACTGCAATATATAGCCAAGCAAATCCATCATACCACTCACCGCGCCGTTAACAATTACCCGGTAATATCCAGTCACGATAAAAAAAATTCACCATCAAAGTATTCCTCGCAGGTAATTCAAAAACAATGCACTTAATAATTATTTCGAGGGAGCAAGGAACCTGCGCTCATAAATCCCGGGAAAAACAAGAAGTTGAGGAGAGATCGATTCCCGTAGAAATCGGTATCCGACCGATCATCGTCCCGAGAAAACGCGTAGCCGAGACTTGATTCTTTTGAAGAATTATAGCTGCCGAGCCTCGTCCAACTATACTTGCCGCGATAAGAGCTGCTGTTGCTGCCGCTGATGGTATAGTTGAGCGATCGGCTGTTCGCGTGGTTTGCGCGCACCGCTCATTAAAACCGATTCAGCGCCTATTCCGCGAACTCTATGAAAAATTCATCAGCGACCTTCGTTTATTATACGCATAGTTTCATTTTTTTCCACGAAGGTTCGGGGATAGCCGCAGTTGTCGCTCTTTGTGTTATTAGTCTCTCTCTCTCTCTCTCTCTCTCTCATTTTGTTATCTCAGCGATGAGCTCGCCACAAAACTCGGAAGGAGCATGGACTCTGCTGTCCGTTTCGTCACTGGAATTGGAAAATGTGATCACATCACACCCGACTACATTAAGCTCGGGATCCTGCCTTACGCTCTTAGAATCAAGTACTTAGCCTTAACCTTTCTTGCGAGCGTGTTGCGTAGTGGTCAGCCTCAGTACCTAGCAAGTGGCTTTAAATTTAGAGATCCCAACCAACCAGGATCGTCGCGTGTCTCGAAACTCGACTTGCGCATTCCGTCTGCACAGTCTGCATCTCTTGATTATATGCGAGAATCATTTGTTGTCGGTACTGCTGGGATATGGAACGATATCCCAGTAATAATACGCGAGAAGTACTTAGAACCTAGTTTTAAACTTCCTTTGTACAAATACTTGTTAAGTAAATAGGGTCCTCAATCTGAATAATTAATAAAGTCAAATTCAAACTCTCTCTCTCTCTCTTATATAGTCTTAGATTTTTCCGGGCGTACGCCACCGAGGCTTTGCGCAAGCGGCTAGTCGAGGCGCTCCTGTTTCCTCACCTAAACTATTGCGCGGCGGTCTTTCTGGATGCTTCTCAGGAGACAAAAAATCAACTACAGGTACTGCCGAATTCCTGTGCGCGAAACGGGTTGGGTCTTAGGCAGATTGATCACGTCAGCCCTCACCGTGTAGTGCTCTGGGTTGGCTGGACACTGATACTAGAAAGCAATATTTTCAGGCGGCCTTCATGTACAAAATCATGCGTATGCATCTCCTGGACTATCTAGTGAGCCTCTTCATTAGGTATGTACCCAGAGGTTCGACAAGCGGGTTGACAAAGGAACTCGTCCCTTCCCTGATACACACCGAGATTAGAAGATTTTTTCGGGTTCACAATTGCGCAATTTATGGAATTACTTGCCTACCGAGATTAGACAGCTTCTTTCCCTCGATAGGTTTAAAACCGCAATGGAGAGGTACCTCCTCGAACTCGATTAGCACTTTCTATGTGTTAATTTATTCTTCCGTTGTCCCATACACCTTTTTTTATCGGTATGAGTATTTTAAGGAAAGAGCGAGAGGAGTGAATGTTTTACTTTATTGTCCAATTGTGTTTAATTTTAATTTCCCGACTGATAGCTATTCAGACTTATTATAATTTTAGAAATTTATTTGCTTTTAACTCTACTGTTTTGTATATAATGCGCACTGAGATATTATTTTTAGTTATGAGACTACCTTATACTGTGATAATTTCCAGTATTCCTAATTGAGAAATCGTCTGTGATATCACCGACCGAAAACTGTGTGCAATATTCTATTCTGTTTTTTTTTGTATATTATAATTATGATTTCAGTGTTTAACACTTTTTGTACTTTTATCTATCTATCGATCTATCTCTCTCTGAAAATAGAAGAGGTAGAGTTTTATGATCACATATCGGGAAATCGCAGGGCACTAATTAAATGCGCAAAGAGTCATTGCTTGGGACCTACATCATGCTTGAAGACTGCAGTGTCCATGCAAACACAACGCAATATAACCGTTTGTTTGCCAGTATCAAAAGCAACAGAAGTTTGAGTGAAAAAAGCAAGGACATGATAAAGGCGAATAAATCGTTGAAGAGCGCAAGTAAGAGCGTGAAAGAGAGCGTGTGCGAAGACAGACGCATGCACACAAGCGTGCGTATCTAATACTTCGCCGACCCCGCTCCCCGGCATTAACTTTAGCCTGCGTAGTGGGAATATATATATACCTTCTGGCAGCGAGATATATGAGAGGTACGCCGCAGAGCCTTGCGAGCTCTGCTCAGATGGTTGCATGCATGCAGGCGCTTTCGCCTGTTCAACAACCGGTTGCAGATGTACAGGCGCCCTTATACCTTAACAGCCTAGACGCCAGCTAAGACTACATTGCCCAATAATGTGAATGGAAGCAGTGTAATTGTCAGTGCGTCCGCGTGCAGCTTGTCATCGACCATGTTGGACCTATTGGTACTGAGTTCCAGGTGTGTGCTGCTCGCCGCCAGGTTCTTCCTTCATTTGATAAGACGGACATTACTGAGGTTAGAGTTCTTCAGCCGCGGTGTGCTGTCGGGTAGATGAGACCAAGAGTGGCGCGGCATGCACATACCTTACAAATATGCAAGGACCCTTGGTAGATAACGCGAACGTATTAAGGTAGCTATATCTACATGTACTTCAAACCATTTTGATTATATATAATATCTTTAAAAATTCCAGTACAATCTAGGTTACAAAACAATTTTAATCTATGTTGTAAGATTTTTTAATGCCCAACGATGCTCGTCTAAAAATTCTTAAACATATTGAGTTCACTGCTTTTAGTGCTTTTACTCTCAACTTTCTAACTAATACTAACAGAAAACATTTAAAACATTTATTTCTCGATTTGTTTTCGAACACAAAATCTGTATTTACGATCGGCGAGCTTTCACTGCAATAAGTGGTAATAAAACATCTGCGTTCGTAACACCGAATTATAACCTTGTATTCATGGTACATTTCGAAACCCGCAATAAGAATTATATATATATGTAAGTTGAAATAAACAAAACCTCACTATTGAAAATGATTTTTCAATTTCTATTTGAGCAAAGCCATTTTCCATTCAATCAATATCCGTCGCAGTGATATAATGACCACAGAGGATTGCGCAAAGTGCGCAATTGTCTTTCCCCGGTTAAAAAGAAGAAAAAAATGAAACAAGTCCGCGGTCTAAATCTTCGCGCTTACGAGCCCACCACCGCGACCACAATAATTTTCATCTCTCTCTTTCTCTCTCTCTCTCTCTCACTCTATTCTCTATCTATTCTCTATCAGCGAGTATACACAGCTACTATAGCTTCAGCTGTTTATCGAATGGGCGCCCTCGCGGCGTTCGTACGTATAAAGCGTAATTCGCCGCATTCGCACGTGAGTTGGCCAGAGGGCTTCTCTTTCTCTCTCTCTCTCCCTCTCGCTGGCCACGATGTTTAATGGTTTTGGTCCGACAACTCGGTTAATAGCCCACCGGGGGATCCTGCTTTGTTCCTCCACCCATACCAGCCGCGTATATATATAATGTTCTCTCTCTTTCTCTCAGTTACCTCGGACTCGCATTATATTATACGTTGATATGTACAAAGAATTGTTTTCTAGTTCGAGAGCGGAGCATCGGTTATACGAAGCGACTCCAATGCTATGTATATAGTGCAATGTGCTTCCTGCGTTACACTCGAGCCTCGATAAGTAGAGCAATTTGGATTTTGCAAACGCCTTTTAAGTGCACACCACTGAAAAATGGCTTCATCGTGCGGGTTGCGCCGTTTATTAGCCTTTCATAGGTTTCAGTGGCTTTTCGCTTGTCGATTTGGACGATATTTGTGTTTGCTTTTATTGGTCTATAACTTATACTGAATCTGCGCTATAATAAAATTTGTGATAGGTAGAAAAGTTACGGGAATTCTCCATAGTAATTTTAGGACTCTAACATTGTAACAAAAGAATTCTATTTTATAATTTTACTGGATGAAATTCAAAAATACCATTTTAGCTTTTAACCATCATAAATGAATATTTATTTTTGAAAATAATCTTTTTTGATCCTCGAGAGAATTCTTTAATAAAATTTCCAGATGGTTTTATTAATATTCATAAAATATTCAACTTTGGTTTTCTACAACATATGAGGTAACTTATAATAACTCAAGTAAACTTAAATGAAGCTATAATTTCAAATGCGTCACAGAAAAAAAATATAGACGTACGCTTCTGTTACTTTATAAATTTTGAATGTTCTTCATTAAAAACATAATTATCTTATAATAACGAAAAAATGTATTAAATTATTAGCATCGCGTTACCAGATGTATAGGTATAAAGCGGTAAAGTTTCTTCACCGTCTATAAGACTGTAATTTGATCCAGTACCTTTTTTATATAGATTTTTTGAGAAATATAGAAAGCGTAATTTGTAGAGCCGATGATGCTTTTCTTTCAATAGCCAAGTATTTATTGAAGATTGTAATTGTATTTCCGATATCTGATACGTGAGAGAGTCGTTATTCTCATAATCTGTAATAATATTAATATAACATTGCCTAGTATCAAAAGTCTTTATATAAATAAAAGTCGTTATAAAAAGATAAATAATGTTTGCGGAAACGGAACAAATGTAAAACTCCACATCCTTTTCTGCACTCAACAACAAAGTAACCAAAATACATGTAGTACCTCCAACATAGAACTCCAATAATTCTATCATTCGCAAACGAAAACAAGATCTTGATTTTAATTTAAAGCAAAGCAGAGAGAGAGTGGGAGAGAGAGATAGACAGCTAAGAGAGAGAGAGAGAGAAAGAGAGAGATTCCCTGTCTATACAAACAGGGTCAAGCAGCTACGAAAACATCGTAGAAAAACATGGTTGTGCGCACGCGACAAAAAAATCGCGACTTTTATCCGGTCTCTCCCTCATCCTCTCCCTTTATCGCATACATCACTTTGAAACCACGCGAAGCAGACACACTCATCTATGTACACAAATAAAGCATAGACTCTCTTCTCTCTTTTGATCCCTAGCTCGGTCGTCGAGAGAGAGAGAGAGAGAGAGAGAGGTAGATAGAAGCCTCCATCGGACTTCATCCCGCTTCATTCTGCGATCGTAAATTTTTCAACGAACCATCCCGGCGTCTCCTAAACTCGTGCGTTTACATCCCTCCATCGCGCGCATTTATCGGCACTGATCCCTCGCTCCACCTAATTAAAAATAGACGTTAAACTGCTATCGGGCTTTGAAAAGGAGCCGCGGAAAATCCATAGAGGAGCGCCTAATCCTCGGCTCAGCCGATGTATGAATAAACAGAATTCGGGGGAAAATCGGACGTTGCATGCTCATTGCCTGGACTTTGCGCCACCATAGACAAACACGCGCGCATATATACAGCGATTGCACGCATGCATTCGTGGTCTCTCGGACCAAGAGAGAGAGAGAGAGAGAGAGAGAGAGAGAGAGAGAGCCATTGACATGTCAGCGCTCGCCACAGGGATCGATCCGCAGAGAGGGAGAAGTCAGGAGCGATGAGCAATGCCAGGGAACAGTTGTGCAAACATATTAGGGCTCACCCTCTGTCCCTCTCTCTCTCTCTCTCTCTTCTCAGCTCTGTATATGTGCATCTATTCAGCACCACAGTCTCCCTCGCTCCTCGATCGACATATATATATCCTTCGTTCTTGTGTAGCTGCCGCACACGCATATACGTATATAATATATATATATATATGTATAGAGATGCACGAATGCAGGGAGCGCATGCGTGTGCATAGGTGCGCCCAGGTATTTACCTTGTATATATCTGGCGTTTATATGTATATCGTGCATGAGCTGCCGTGCGTGATGCATTGCGTATCGCTGTTTACAATATTGGATTGATATAGAGGGTTGCAGTACGGCTGCACAGTGCCGATGCGTGCCGATTGCGTCCGCGTATATCACGTATGCATGTAAGCACACTTTATAATAAACGTACGCCGACGGTGTGAGTGTACTTGTGCTTCGAGATTGTTGGAGAGGGTGTCCGTTGGGTTTGTATTTTATGCACTCGAGGATAGGATAGCTCACGGAGGTGTTTCCATATGGCGTTACGAAGCGTGTGGCTGAAGTATTAATCCAGACCAATCAATAACTAATCCGGATCGGTAGATAAAGACCTTCTACGTCTGCGATTCTTTAATACTAATGAGCAATGTCGATAATTTAGTCTTGAAACTTGTAAAACGGCTTATACGCATTAGGTGAATGTGGTTCTTACGAAAGCATTAACAAAGGTTAGGCAAATTATGAACCAATCTAAGAAAAATCGTTATTAATCGCACTGGTACACACCTAGACGATTACGTTAGTCCAGTAGTTATTGGTATGCGTTTTCCATTTCTACTGCAGACTCTATATATATACAATATTACTGTATTTACAATTTAGCTTTTCAACACTGTTTATTATTATCATTTTAGCACTCAACAAATAGATAGGGCCAGAAAATATACTAGAATTTTAGCTTTAAGATGTAAAAAGCGAAACTGACTTGAATCCTTTTTCGAGCTGCATGAATGCAATATAAACTAAAAGGGCACCAGAACTTGTAATATAATAGCGAAAACTTATATTAATTGTATTATTTTGAGCATTGATATCTGAAGGAGGTTCATCAGGTTTACAATTAACGAACGGATTTTGATGAATTTAAATATAAGTTTATTATTACATATTAAGTTCTGTAGTAATAAGATATTAAAGAATATTTATCGATTATTTTGAGAGCTCGTACAATTCGCTAGCTTAAACTATAAAGGTTATAATTTATATGTTTTCTGTGTAAAATAGCTAAGCTTCATCAGAATAACCTCCATTATCTAAGATAGCGGCAACGTCGCATTTTTTGACGCAATTCGCGTTATTTGAATTAATACATATAATATGTAACTGTACAATGATCTGATAAAATGATGTTAATCGTGAATGTTAACTAAGCTATAGTCAATAGAAAGTTTGTTACAACTTTATTTTGACTTCCTACGTACCTTATCAACTTCTTTAAATAAGAATCGGCACTAAGTATCGTAATTACCACCTATCAATAATTATTATTGTTTCATCAAGGTCTATATTATATATTATATATTATGACTCAGTCGCTTTGACAAATAATTCATTCCCATTCATTAGATTCTAAAAGGACATTTTCGCTTAGCATTGGGCAACCGCGGCGACACAGAGCATTCAGCCCGGCTGACACGTACATTCAAATCCATCCAAGCGATAGTCCCTAGGAATATTAAGTTTATATACGTTTCAACGTAACCGCAAGTGGTACATCCATCCTGTACCACACTTACGCACATTGGGCGCAATCATATACGTATATATAGGCGCAGTTAAAGGTGCGGGACACGATTGTGCATCGCTGCTGCGAAAATGTATAATGCCCATGGCACATATGCGTGTGAGAACATTCTGCGAAGAGCAAAGCCAAGTCGAAGAGCTTAAGCGCCGAGAGGAACACGTATGCAGGCTCCTATATGGCTCTTGGGACGTTTTACGTAACGAAAGGCGCATTAGCGGCCGACGAGAGAGAGAGAGAGAGAGAGCGCGCCGATGAGGGATTTAGTGGAAGCCGATTTTCGCGTACGTACACGTGGGAGGCGTACAATGGGACGCCATTTAATGCGATGATCGATCACGAGAGAGATCGTTGCGCGACGCCCGCCTGTTTAACAAGCACCGCAGCAGCTCGCTCTCGCGCGCATTATGTATGTCTAACGTCTGTGTGTTCCGTGTGTGCGTCTATGTGTGCATAATATGCGGAGGTACGAGTGGTTGGGAGGCTGCTTGCGAAAAGTTGCGATAAATAATTTGAGAGGACGGTGGGATGCCTCGTGAGAAAAACGACGTTACGTTGATTACGTGAGATGTATGTTTTCGTGTATAATATGGATTATAGCTTATGATCTGCTTTATTTCGTGAACGCATAGCCATCGATCTGACTCTGATAGGACACGGTATGTTTCGGGAACGCCTCTCGAGCATTGCTTAGCTTCTTGTGGTATGGTAGGCTAAGCTTCCAGCGAAGCTACCTTTAAAAAGATAATTTTATCAAAAAATTTAAAAAGTCTAAACTATATAAAATCGATATTCTTAGCTTAAGCTGGGTATTTAAGTGTCACCATACGAGTGAAGTATATTAGTTACCCGCGTAAAAATAATCTGTGCACATATATCAATATATGGGTAATTTATATGGGAAATACTAATACCGATATATTTCATATTATAGGAAATATACATCCGCGAGGCATTATATGGGCCATTTTGTTTTGAAAGAAGCTTATGACAGTGGATCAACATATTAACCACAGTTCTTCAATACTTTGTGTAAGTGCTGTTTTGACTATATATATATATATATTTCCTATGTGTTATACTCATATCGGTATTAATATATTGGCCACAGAAATTAATTTTACAAGGGTATACATACTTGTTTTTGCTCAGTGCTTGTTGAGATTCAGATTCGCCCAAGTTTACGATGACTCTACATACAACAAATGATAGCAAAGTTGTATCCTGAGTGTATACATAGAGTAAGACTATTTCGTAATGATTCTTCAATTACATCATAATGAACTAGCTAGCATTAAAGCTATGCTCTTAATAGTTTTGTCACATACTCTGTATCGTCCTGCGCTGGACAATACTTTTTTATCGTACGAACATCAGTATTTAAAAAGATTATTATAGCGATAGTCACATCAGAATTGTAGTTTACTTAAAACTGCACTCCTATAACTCGAATGACAAAAACACATTTACTATACATATTCTTTCGTATCTCAATAACTGAATTACATGGATAAATTCAACAAACCCCAGTGCTATCGTAAGTTTGTAGTTCTCTATTGTCGCTGCTTAAACAATCGCTATACTTCCTCTCCATCGCACGTTGACAACTATATATATATACATATAAAGCAAGCGTTTAATCCCCACTTCTGAAACGGAACAAACATTCCCCAAACTATGCAAATAACGCTTATCTCAGTTGACGTATACACACAACTCGCGCAGGAGGACCCATAGGGAGCGACGAAATGCAACAACAAGCTAGCGCCGCGTCGAAAAATCATTCACGAATAAAAGCGATATTCCCTCAGAACCTTGTTAGAGCGAGATACAGAGAGAAAGAGAGAGAGAGAGAGACCAGAGCTGAGAAGGGTCCGTAAAAACGATGTAAAATGCAAGAACGGCCGCGAAGGTTTTTCTGTGGATTGTAAAGGAGGTCATGGAGTCTCTCTCTCTGTCTCTTTTTCTCTCCTTTCAGCAAACAACAAAACTTTCCCCTTCCCTCTGTCTCTCTCTCTCTCTCTCTCTCTCTCTCTCTCTCTCTCTATTTTTTCGCTCGAGCTTGCCCTCTTTCTCTGTTGTCACTCTGTAGCTTTACCGACGACGCGAACGACCCTTTTGTAAAAAGGGAACGATGGAGAAGGAGATCAGAGGGGGTGGCTAAACGAAAAGAATCGCGCGACAGGTTTTTGCGGTGTAGGGATTTTGCTTTTCTAAGATTTCAGAGAGTTTCACTCCGGTAATCTCCTGCCTCTAACCTTTTTCACGGTCAAAGAGCGTCGCTCGGAAGGTTCTTTCTTGAATTTATATATGAACTGTCATCTCGTTCTTTAGAAAATACAATGATTTATCCTTTTATAAGAACTCCATTTCAAACAGAAAATCTTTATTGTGCAAAGGCAAATTTACGCGATTTTATACCTGAGCTTTTATAAAATTCATACGCGAAATATTCTTTGGATATAGATAAACGCAATTGTTAACATTGAAATGTCGTATCGTTCGACTAGTGTAGAACTTAAAATTCATTGAATGACTTAGAACAATGTGAGATTCATTTCCTCGTACACAATCGCGCACTCATAGAGACAATTTCAAATTGCATTTGTTAAATTGACATTGATCATATTTGTATGAGAGAGAATCCCGAAGCGTAGCGAGAATAACACCGCGAGATTTAATATCCATCATAATCCGTAGAGCGACACTAATTTTAATAAACGATCCTCAAGACGAGATTGCATTAATGCCTGGCGGCGCGGCGACGCGAACCTCGCGCGAGCGCGAAAATGTCCCTGGAGGCGAGTTTTATCATTACCGCATGCGCCGCCGCCGTCGCCGCCGTCGTCGCGCGAGAAACAATCATTCTGCCGCGTCACGTTCAAACATTTACGGATTCCCGTCCCGGAACTATGCGCATTCGGGGAAAAAAAGGCAATCCTATTTCCTGTGCAGCTCAGGACAGAGAGAGAGAGAAGCTGATTTTTTTCACGCACCCATGACGATGATTATACGGCGATAGTGATATTTGTCGTGGAGCAATTAATTTTATCGCGATGCACAGACTGCGGATCGCGAACCTCGCCAGATACAAGCTGTGGTAGCAGCCGCGGGGGGGAAGAAAAAAAGCTGACACTTTTTTTACGTGTTTCTGTGTGTGTGTGTATGTGTACAAACCCTTCGCAATATCGCGAGACGAGTCTTTTTGTCGTTCACGAGCGAGCGAGTCTCTCTCTCTCTCTCTCCCTGTGCCCAGATGCTCTTGTTTTCTCTCGTTGCGCCGCTGGAATTACATTAATTTCGTCTGTGAGCACTAAGTAATTTGCGTTGTTAACGACTATCGCTGGATCAAAGTTTTTGTAGACGTACCGTGAAACTTATTCTTTTCTTTGCAGTAAATTTCCAATTAATCTCGTTCGAGGATCGAGTTAAATATACGATTTGCGGGATTGCATTGGTTGTTGATTACTTTTCAATAAAATTATATGAATTAAAACCTATCGCATGTAAATTAATGGCGTTGACGCTTCATCCTGCAAGTAAAAGAAACAAAGTATACGTAACTCTGCAAACAAATGTTTTTCTTTATAATTCCTGCGTATATGCAGATGTACGTAAGTGATAAACTGGTTAATCAAATTACTAGTTTAGCTTTCAAAACTAACGTTTTTATTCAAATTAAATTCCGCGAGATTAAAAGATTAAAGCGCGCAATCCGTTCTATTCCCCTGCCCCTCTTCATCTAGAGATCTGCACTATTGTATTATATTATCAGTACAACGGTACTCCATTTCGTACATACATATATATATCCCTGTAACTGGACTACGCTCTGTTCATCCTTCGGGTTATTTGGCTCTCGGCCTCTCTCCCTTTTTCCATCCCTATTTGTAAAATCCATTATTTAATCAACAAACTTCTCTCGTGCCCCGCCAAGTAGAAAATTCATTTAAAGCGAATCAAGCATACAAGCAGAATCCGAATTCCTGCAGCATTGCAAAGTTTTCGGTTATTTTTACCGAGGCTTCGGGAGAACGGATCATTCGCGGGCGGTCCTGCAGTGTACAGCCTCTTCTTCTCCTCTCGCTCTGTCGCATCGATGATTTTTCAAAACGGAAATTCATTTCTCCGGAGCGAGGATCGGGACCGAACCTATGACCTGTTTAAATGGCCTCGAGTGTATCTCTTTCTCCTTTGGCCTGGGTGTATACTTATAAACATCTTCTTGCCGGAGGTTGGGAGAAAAAAAAATGAAAGAGAATATCGAGATTGACCGCGACAGCTGGTCGGCCTGATCAGCCTCGTTCGCTCTCTTTCTCTTTCACTCTCTCGTTTTTTTTTCTTTCTCACCCTCTTTTGCTGGTCGCTTTTCACGCTCGCCCACTGAGTATTACCCAGCCAGAGAGCCCTGCAACCATTGTAATTTAACATTTACGGATCCACCTTTCTGATGGCTTTTCAATGCTCTACGGGTTTCACTAGCTCGCTTTTTTTAAATAATAAATGTCACACTATCCATTACATTTTTCGATTGATTCTCTGTTGTGCGGCATAAAACTTATACTAGTGCCAACAAATTGCATGCGCACTTTTCTCTTATGATTTGTTCATTGCTACACATATAGATACTAAAGGCTAGTTACAGTGGAAATTTATTCTAATATTACTATTGCTATCATTATGATGATGAACATGATAGTTATTACTAATATCCTATAAAATTAATATGTTATTAAATTACTCACTAATTTATAATCATCATTTTTAACGAAAAGAAGAATCAAATTTCGAAATATTTAATAAAAATAGAAATATTCATTCCACAGTAACAACGACCATCGAGGCAACAATTTTTCGAATTCAAGAGCAGACAGCAGCAGCAGAAGCAGTTCAGATTTTATAGTTTTAAAAGCGAAGGCCTTAAGGAACCAGCGAGAAACACACACACACAAGCGCGCACACAGAAACGCGCAAACACGTGTGTGCAGAAGACAAGCTGAAAATAAACCAGTATCTGAAAAGATTATGGGGTTAGACTGGTGTATGTATTATGGTGGGCCAGCGGTATCATTAAGAGAACTTCTTATACGTTCGATCATATCTGTATGCAATTACTCTCAAACGCCTAAACGGACCATCCGATGTATTCGTGAGTGTGCGGCACGGGGAAAGGCTGATCAATTCGATATAATATATACGCGTAATCGCGTCTGGCCTATGCACACACGCTTATACGTGTCCCGAGAAATGCGCCAGCTGACAAATCACGAGTTAACTTCATTTTTTCTTTCGTCTCCCTTGATCCTTGTCGCTAAAATCAGCTACGCTGATGTCGTCTTCAAATGGTCTCTATTTATTATCAGGACTCTTTTTGCTGATGGGACAGATAAGTTTGATTCTAATTTAATTTCGTAGAGGAATTCTTTTGATTGATATGAATTGCGGATTATGGTAAAGCAAATATATTTTGAAATAAACAATTGTACTTCAGATGGATGTTAAATGAGGGGTAAAATTGTTAGAATGGATAATTAAAATTCTAAAAAATCAGGATTAATTATTGGTTTATGGTACTACTTTTTTTTTTTGTATTTTATCCAATCAACGGGTAAACTTTTTACAAAACACCAATATGGCAAATACAAATCGATATACAAATATTGCAAGGATCATTAATACAATTTTATAACTCTAAAATTTTCATATTCTTTAAATTCGTCTTTTAGTTATATCAACATTAACTTTATTCCATTCTCTTCTTAACCTAAATATCGCACTATTACATGTACTATTCAATCTAGAAGTAATCTCCTTGAGAGTCCGATAATTCCTTACTGAATAGCTACAACATTTCAATTCAAATAAATTTAATAACACTGGATGCTTATCGACCTCTATAAGGAACTTGTACATAAATACAATATCCTTCAAATTATGAATCGTTTTAACAGTAACAAATATCCTATAGTTCGTTTTTCCGAAAAAGGAATTTCAAAAAAACTGCTTGTATTACTTATTCATAATTGCCTGATCGGTTCGAGCTTCGTACATACGGTAGCATTATTTTACAAGCTTTACCCTCCTTACGTCTTTTCCGTTCCTTTTTTCCATCAAAAAACCTAAGTATCTCGGTGCCGAGGGCTGGGGATCAAATGACGAAACATAAACTCGCTCTGGCGTAGGCAGGACTGAAGCGAAGCTATCGAATTCTGGTGCACTCGCCAACAAAAAACTTTGCTCACGCAGAGTCCTGAACTGTATATACGTAGAGAGGCTATACGCGTCGGTACCTGCAAGGCCCATATATGTATAAGCGAGAAAAACAAAAATTAACGAGACCATCTTCTACTCTCTCTTTCGCTCTCTCTCTCTCTCTCTCTCTCTCTTCCCCTGTCGCGACGTTTTTTCAAATCAGGTAGACGTCTTTGAAGGAGAAGCTTCGAAAGGCCAAAATTTTCGAAGGCTCGCCTATTGAAAGTGTGCAGGCAGGTAGAGAGAAGCGAGAGAGGCTCAGCGCAGAATCCAAAGTAGACAGGGCACGGAGGAAAATGGTCTCGCTCGCTTTTTCTCTCCTTCTTTAAGTGCGCGTATAATGCGCCTATAGGAAGACGCAGTCCAAAAGTCGGAGATTTCCTGCGAGCGAGATTGAATGAGACTCCAGGGAGATCCAGATGATTGATACGTTTCGTGAATTTTCCAAAATCTCGCACGGATAATTAAAGTTTTTCCGGGGTTTTATCGTCACGCCACTTCGCTCGGGTCTCGATGCACAATGGACCGCGTAGACCCGGTAGCCGTGGGAAAAGAGGCTGCATACTTATTATATCGAGCGTGTGATGAATTTCGCATTAATGTCGTGATCTTTCGCATTTCTTTGATGGTCGTTGTCGTGGCGTCGAGCTGTCGACGAATGACGCTTTAATATTTCTATCATTGGCCGCAAATAAACTTTTCTAAAGACTCACGATAGAGGCGCCCGGGGAGTTTTTCATTGGATTATGGAGAAATCCGTTGTTACGGGCCGATGATTAATTAATCAGTCAGCGATAGACATATAAATATTTTCGTTCTTGGCTGCGCGCGCGCACACCGCAGGCACACTAACGCATGCACGATAAATCGAATGTGATAAATGATTTCAGGAAACTAGTCAGCCAATCGGTTAGATTTTTTCTTCTCTCACCCTATCTATGTGTAGGTATAGGTATAGGCCCACCTACAGGGCTAAATCTATATTAATCATTCGTATTGAACAGTAAAACTATTTTTGGCTACAACGTGAAACTGTGTAAGACGTAGCCACAAAACAACTTTATACATATACATATATATACTTGTATGCATGGGGTAAACAGTTTTGCTTCTGCGTATATCTGTATTACTTTTGTGTAATTGACGTGAAAACTACGAAATAAACTTTTATTTTTTATCAATAAAAATTATTTTAATGAAATATACGGATTGAGCAATCGTCGAATTTACAGCAGTAATTTTGTAATAAAAGAATATAATCAAAATTTTTTTAGTCGATCAGGCTGTGTTACACAGAATTCTTTCAATCTAAAATGTTTAAAAAATACATTATTATCACAAAAAATGTAGTTCTGCTCATCATGGAAACCACCGAGAAGACAACTTGATTGATGCAACTTTTAGACTGTTCTTTTTCTACCTTAAATTAGTCTTGACGGTCGAAATTTCTAATAATTTTATTTTCGCCTTAATGGATCACATACAATAAGAATATTTTTAAAAGTTAATACATAAGGTTTTTAGCTTATAAAAGAAAACTATATAAATAAATCTACTTTGATTACATTAAAAAGCACGCTTAGTTACAAATGATGCTTTTATTAAGTATCCGCTAATTTAAAGGTTCAACATGATTTTAAGATAAATTTCCAAAGAAAGCATTGTCATAAATAGGAAAAGAAAAAAAAAGCAAAACAACGTTCTATGATGTAAAGGTGTTTCTAATAAATCTCTACACTTAAGTTCACAATCCCCTACTAATTTACGTACATTTCTCTCCCCTCTGAAACAATCAGTCACGTCTAAAACTCTAGCGCACAAGCGAAGCTCCACTCCAATCGCGAGCGGGATTTATATCTACCCCGGAACTCCGCGACGGTTCTTCCCCAAATGAAAACTCTTTTTCGGTCTCCGTTAAAAGTAAACTCGCCGGCTGATTGACGAGAGAGAAAGAGAGAGAGAGAGAGAGAGAGAGAGAGAGAGAGAGAGCAGTGGCTTATTTAGAGACTGTTTTCGTACACAGAGGCCCCATAATACACGCCAACACACATATGCGGCGCAGATCATGGTCGCACCGACGAGGAGGACCGACGGGAATCTCGGTAGATTTACGCCTCGCGGCCTATGCGTTGGGTCGCTGCTCTTTTCCCTCGGGCTCCTGCTTTTCTAGACTCCATCCGGACAGCGTACACGCGGTGAGAAAGAGTGGAGGGAGATACACAACGTATATGTGTGTGTGTGTGTAGACTATAGAGGGAGGAAGGAAGGAAAAAAAGCGGTCGAAAAGCGTATGTATGAGACTTTCTCAAAGAGCGGCGCACGAGTCATCGGCGCCCTGGCGTGTGTTGCACATTCTATTTTCGGGCTCGTTCATGCTCGGTTTATCTTTGGGAAAGGTATAAGCCGGCGGCCTGCTCCGCTACTGATGTATATACCCGCGCGCGCGTTAACTTGTCCACTTCTCTCTCTCTCTCTCGCTCTTTCTCTCTTTTTTTTCTCTGCCACACAGTCTGTCCAATGACGTAAAATTAATGCGAGTGCGCTGCCTCGGCTGCCGCGATGGAAAAACTGTAACGCCGAAATAGCGCAGCCCTTTCACTTTTTGTCTCTTCGTCTGCGCCTGTGTCATTTGTGTGTGAGTGTCTGTGTGTGTGCGTGTCTGTGATGTGTACGCAACCGGCCAATAGTCGTCTTTTAATGGACGACGGTGAATTTTCTTTCTAATCTATTGCAAATCCGTACAAGAATAATTACGGTATCGGTATCCGAACCAAATGAGTTTTAAATAGGCAAGCCTCTTTGATTAATATATCAGGCTATTTTTCTCTCCTTGTCCGCTATGGTTTGGGGGAATATCACGGAGAGAAGCTCGAAAAACACTAACGGCCACAAGCGTCTTGACGACTCCATCTAGTGACGAATTTCACCAACCATAGCGCTACGGTTTTCAACCCAAGGCGCTAAGTATATATATATATAAAACTTTACGTTCGGTTACTATAAAATATCTATAAAAGAATAATTACGGCGTATCCGGACCAAACAAGTTTCATAGATATTGAATATAGTAACCGAACGTAAAGTTTTATCTATAGCAGACCGTTGGTCATCGGTTATAATGAGGTAATTGGCAAAGTTATGCGGTTATTAGTGTTTTGTGGTCTTTCAAAAGAGCGAGGATGGGGATCGTTCATATTCAATTGTGAAACAATATTAGCTTTATTCCATATATGATATTTAAATTTAATAGATATACGCAATTTTGGAAAATGTGTTCAAAGGATTTGCGAACAACAGGTAGTACTCTTTCAATTAATTAAAATGTACATAAAATAACAGATTCATATTAATAAAATTACATTACCATGTACCGCGTAGCTTTGTTAATTAAAATATTACAATGAAATGCCAATGCGCCAGTCAATATAGATATTTACAGAAACAGCTCTGAAAATTATTTTGCATTCGATGATGATTTATATCCCTGCTATAAAAAATCAGGTGAGAAATCAGGTGAAAAATCAGGTGATATTTCACCTGACGTTTTGACAAGAGAAATCACCTGATTTCTCATGTGATGAAAACTTCGTTTTTTTTAATTAAAAAAATGTTTAAAATTCGAATTACGTAATATCTAGCGTGACATATATGTGCTACCATCCGAATGATAACACCTAAACAGGGGGCCTAAGGGAAGTTATTTACATTTTAACAATTTTTTAACTAAATAAAAAAACGCTAAAATTTAAATAAATTCGCTTAGGCCCCCTGTTTAGGTGTTATCATTCGGATGGTAGCACATATATGTCACGCTAGATATTACGTAATTCGAATTTTAAACATTTTTTTAATTAAAAAAAACGAAGTTTTCATCACATGAGAAATCAGGTGATTTCTCGTGTCAAAACGTCAGGTGAAAAATCACCTGATTTCTCACCTGATTTTCTTCAGTAGGGATGTTATTGCAACTCATCATAATTATCGACATTTCATTGCATTATCGACAATACGTAACGATATATAGTTGAATATTTATACAGGTACAAATTAAAATCAAAAGTAGAAAATATTCTGGCAGCGGAATAAAATTTCAATTTCATAATTCCTCTGTCTAAATGTCTAAGGACTCATATTGGCGAGTCCGTATACATATATATAAACCATCGACGGTTGCATGCG